>APFE031396221.1:28380-56350 GCA_000404065.3 Pinus taeda | reverse complement strand
TTTCTCTCGTAAGTGTTGGATCTTCTTCATGCAGAAGAAGAGCGAGACATATTCAAAGTGTTGTGAATTCAAAGCACTGGTCGAGAAGGAGTTGGGGAAGAAGGTGAAGGCTCTTAGGAGCGATAATGGTGGTGAATACATCTCGGACGAGTTCAAGGATTTCTGCAAGGCAGAAGGGATTCGTAAAGAGCTCATAGCTCCCCATAACCCACAGCAGAACGGGGTAGCTGAGCGGAAGAACAGAACGATTGTGGGTGCTGCACGGGCAATGTTGCATGATCAGGGCCTACCCCTTCACTTGTGGGCGGAAGCATGCAATAAAGCAGTTTATGTGCAGAACCGTTGTCCTCATAGGATACTTGGCATGAGTACATCTGAGGAGACTTATTCTGGTAAGAAGCCTGATCTTTCTCATTTGAGGATTTTTGGTGCTAACGTTTACATGCATGTGACGAAGGATGCCAGAAATAAGTTGGAGCCTGTTAGCGCTTGGAATTCACCTAGGCTGAGATAGACAAACTCTCAAGGCTACATCAAACCATTTCACCTCGTAGCTAGCCCTACGAGGTATGAGAAGGCTCTCTCGGGTCAGATTCGTTAGATCTTTCAATATGATAAGCTGACCAAATAGGATCAAAGATATTAGGCTAGTAAATTGATAAGGGGGTGGATTTAAAGATTTTTGGGTTTTTGGTGGCAATTGGAGGGAGTGCAATTCAGGGTGCGGGGATTGAGCACAGTTTTTGCAGGGGGGATCTTTGGGGCAAGGTAGGACTGAGCGCTGATGCCTTAATCTGAGATGATTGATCAGGGATGATAGAGAAGGAGCTAAAGAGGGCAAACAACCATTTGAATCCTCTCTAGACAGTAGAAATCATAAATTTTGAACAAACTAAAAAGCTGAGCATGTCAAAGCATGAATTCAAACTTTACCACTTCATCTGTCCAAATAGAAGCAAAAGAGAGATGTAGAATACATAAACAAACTTACAAGAACATGTAAAGAACACACCATCAACACTACAATCCACAAGAATCCACAAGGATGTCTGCAAAACCCTGGCCTTCTTCCTCTTGAAATTGCAAAGATAGATGTACAATATACAATGAAACTTTCTCCCACAAAAGTCCAACCTTCCAACCTCTCAAAATGACTAAGAAAACACATAATATAGGCAAGCTAACCTCTTCCCTTGCCTCTAGGGGTCGAGCTCATCCTTCTAGGAGCAGTTTGAACTAATCCCAAACTAAGCACTAGATAATAGGCAGCTCAACAACTTGCCTCTATTACTTAGCTAACTGATTCATGCATTAATTATTCACTTTTTAAATCAAGGAAGCTTCTAGAAGAGTAAAGAGAGGTAAAATCTATCAAAGTGCCATGAAAATATTACATTTATCCATCATCTACAAGTAAAAAAAATCAACCATAGTCAAAACAGTGTTTTTTGACCAAAAAAATCAATTTTGGCAAAGTTAGCTCTCACATCCGCGCCCCCTGGCTCTCACGTCCGCGCACCTTTGCAGCAACTTTGGAATGGGTTCCACTGGTCCAAATCAGGTGCAAGATGGCTCATTGAAAAGCTTGGTCTGTCTACTTTCCATCCCAAGGAATTTCTGCATTTGGAGTTGTTTTTTCCCCTCAAAAACCATTTCGCCCAAGGTCACTTTCTGCAACACAAAAAGTGGGCAGAAAGTCATTTTTTTGATGTATTTTGAGCTTTTGGAGGCTCAAATCTCAAAATCAGGCTTCTCCCAAGTATTGGTAATTTTTCTCTTTGCATGCCCTTTCCAAAAATGCCAAGTTTTCAAAATTCAGAGCAGTCCTCCAAAATGGTCTCACCCGGGGTGAGACCATTCAAATGGCCAAAACCTGTAAATTGCACAAAAAATTCACAAATGACAAAATTTTATCCAAATTTCTTGAAATTTGGGCTGGGAGTCCCCAATCAAGTACCATGCTCAGTCAAAGAAGCTTTGGCCAAAATTTGGAGTGGATCGGGTGTTTTCCTCGTTTTTGTGTTTTGGCCAACCGTCCTTGGAGCACCTTCGTTCTCGCCGATATTTTTGACATTTATTTAAAACTATGACACCTATGCAAAAAGTGAAGGATTATTTTCTTCTTTGTCATGTTTTGGACAAAAACCTCTCTCAGTTTTCCAAAATCATCTTTGATTGCTCAGAAACATCTTTTTAGTGAAACTTATCCCGATGTGTGGAACAAGGGTTTTGGTCGAAATGGAGCGAAATTAAGGGGATAGGGGGCTTCTAAATTCTTGGGGAAATTTTTGGGAGTAGGGAGGGATGTTAGGAAGTAGGGGAAAGTGGAATCTCAGAGATTGAGTGAGGGGGAGGGGTCCAAAAGGGAAAAACACAGGCCCAACCTAGAAAATTGCCAGGTTGCAGCTAGAAACTAGGGTTTGTGCGAAAATGAGGAATTTGGGGAATCTCAGTGATCGGAAGCATTTGGTAAGGTACTTTAAGGATAGGGGAAGGTGTATGAACATCTGGATACAAGTTTTGCTATTGATTTGACCGTCCAAGAGAAATTGGCTTCAGAACCCTAGGAGAGGGAAATGAACTTGCCAAGGCACAACTGAAGCATGAACAAGATGTAAAATGACTCATTAGACACTGACATGATAATGAAAACCCTATTAATGATGATAGACTCAGCTAAATAGTGAATAGATGGGCATTTGGGCAACTTTGAAAAGAGTGAGAGCAAACCCTAGACCTAATGCCTAGTAACCAAATTTTACTTGAAGACTCACTGAAATGACAAAATTTGACCTTGACACTTCACAATCACTTTGTAAGAGCATATTTGATCACTGGAGGAAGGCTGGAAAGACTGACACTAACACAACTCAATACAGTTTTTTGAAGTTTTGAAGATTCTTCGGCGAAAATCACATAGAGAAACTTTTTTCGACGCGTTTCGAACCAACCAATGTGGTTCATCGTCAGGACAAGTTGAATGACTAGATCTCACTATGCACTTTAAATAGATAGGGCAGAATATCCATTACTCAAATTTATCAATAAGGTAATGGTTAAAAAGGCAACAGCTCGATTTGACCGGATAACGGCTAGTTTGACAGTTTTTGGAATTAAAAATGAAATTAGAGTCCATCAACTTGAAGACTTTTTGTCCAAGTTCAAAACCCTTAGACTTCTCTTGGAAGGTGTTAATGTTAAAAAATAACATGGTAGTCCTATCTATTCCATTCTTACTAAGTTAGGACTAGCATACTCTATGTTTGTTTCCACCTTCCATTCTACTAAAGAAGCCTTGATTTCTCAAGGACAAGACTACAAATCTTGCTCTTTTGATGCCTTTTGTGATTCTTTAATAAGAGAATAAGAAAAACTCTTACATCTTGGTCTTCTTAATACTATAATTTCTTCTAAGAAAGCCTTATCAGTGCAGCAACAACCAAATTCAAAGAATCCTAAGAAGCAACATCCTAAAAAGACTGGTCCTAAACCAAACAAGGGCCTAAGCAATTTCAGTCTCAAAGTGAAAAATCAATTCAACAAAATGATAAGGCAAATAAAAACAAAGGTAAGAAGATTGATAGCCATTGCAACTTTTGTAATCGTGATGGTCACTTAGAATCCAAATCCTTTAAGAAGATGGAAGCCTCGGAAGAAGCCATGAAGAAGCATAACATCCATTTGGAGCACTCTTCAACTTCAACTTCATCTTCGGGAATAACACTTTTTACATGTGGTTGTCAAGCATATCGGTCTAGTTATGCACTAAATGTATCTTCTTCTTCTCATTCTCATGGGTGAATCATTGATTCTGGAGCTGAATCTTATCACACGGCAAAAAACAAAGCCATGTTTTCTTCTTTAAATGATTGTAACAACAAAAATATTTATGTTGGTGATGATATATCTCTTAATGTTGTAGGGACTGGAACTATTCATCTAGGCAATGGTCAATTTAGTGATGTATTATGTGTTTCTACCTTATCCTGCAACCTTCTATCTGTATATTAGATAACTCATGCAGGTGAAGGTAAAACCATTGAATTTTCACCTGATGATGTTGTAATTAAGGACCTAAGAGATCCTAGAAAAATTTTAGCTATTGGAATTATTGATGCTTCTACAAGGTCGTTTAAGTTTAAAAACTTTTGTTCATCAACTCTTCCCTCAGTATTTGTTGCTCATAATGATGAAGTGAGAAAACTTTGGCATGATCTATTTTCTCACTTAAACTATCGCTCCCTTCAAAATCTATGTAAAGAAAATATGGTGACAGGTCTTCCTATGGTATCTTGCAGAGATGGTGGTTGTTCCAGATGTGTACGCGAAAAACATCACCAAGATAGTTTTGAAAAATGTGCCTCTTGGCATGCCTCAACCCCTTTACAGCTTGTGCCTAGTGATTTATGTGGTCCACTTCTAGCTGTTTCATTCTCTATATATAGGTATTTCTTAACTTTCATTAATGATTTCTCCAAACGCACTTGGGTATACTTCTTAAAACTCAAGAGTGAAGTATTTAACATGTTCATGGCCTTTAAGGCCTTTGTTGAGAAACAATATGAACATCAAATTCTTAAGCTAATATCTGACAATGGTGGAGAATATGTTAATAACAAATTCATCAACTTTCGCACTGAGCATGGAATTCAATTGCAACATATTGTTCCATATACTCCACAACAAAATGGTGTAGCTGAAAGGAAGAATCACACCTTAAAGGAAATGGCTAATTGTATGCTTCAATCTAAAAGACTTAATCGTAATTTTTGGGCAGAAGCAATTAACTGTGAAAATTACATAGTAAATCATACTCCTAGTAAGGTTTTAAAAATATCACTCCAGAAGAAGCATGGAGCTCAATTAAACCATATGTAAGTCACTTTCGTGTTTTTGGAAGTGAAGCATGGGCCCATATTCCATATGAGAAACATAAAGCCTTAGAACCTAAGAGTGAAAAATGTTATTTTGTTGGATATTCTGAAGATGTCAAAGGATATAGACTTCTTCAACCTAAATCCAAAAATGTTATCATTAGAAGAGATGTAAATTTTGTTGAAAATATATCGGCCTGCGAGCCTAGTTTAGCAGATGTGCCACCTCTCTCTATCCCTTCTACTTCTGAAAATATTCCTGACACCTTTGCAGGAGCTTCAGGACATCCAGATTGGGATGCAGTTATGAATGAAGAATATCTTCCATTATTGTCAAATGATACATGGGACCTTGTTCCTCTCCCAAAGGGATGAAAACTTGTTAGATGCAAATGGGTTTATAGAACCAAGTCTTGACCAGATGCAAATGTTGATAAACATAAATCTTGTCTTGTTGCTAAGGTTTTTTTCACAAGTTGAGGGAAATAACTATACTGAAACCTTATCCCCTATTGCCAAAATGAACTCTATCCTCTTTGTTATTTCCCTTGTTGCCTCTTTCAAATGGGAAGTCCATCAGATCAATGTTAAATCCCTTTATAGCCTCAAGCAAGCCCCTCAAGCTTGGTACGCCAAAATGGATAACTTTCTTTTAGATACTGGATTTTCTAGGTGTCATTCTGACAATACTTTCTACGCCAATAAAGTGGGTAAGTCTCTTATAATTCTTGTTATTTATGTTGATGATATTATCCTTACTTGTAGCGATCCCAACCTTATAAACCATGTGAAGTCTAGCCTTAAAAAGCAGTTTAAAATGACAGACTTAGGACACTTGCATTATTTTCTTGGTCTTCAAGTCTTGCAATCCAAAGAAGGTATTTCCCTTTCCCAGTCCAAGTATGCCTGTGATATTCTACGCCACTTTCACATGGAAGATTGTAAGCCAGCCCCTTCTCCCTTTCATTCTGGACCCAAACTTTCAGTCACTTGTAATTCCCTTGAAGTTGATGCAACCTTATACCATTAGCTTGTTGGAAAAATTTTATATTTGACCCATAATCGTCCTGAACTTTCCTTTGACATTGGCCTTGTTGCTCGGTTTATGAAAAACCCACATGAATTTCATTGGAAAGAAGCTAAAAGAATACTTCATTATGTTCGAGGTATAGTTCAGTTTGGGATTCATTACAGTGCAAAAGCATCTCCTCTATTGGTTGCTTTCACTTATTCTGATTGGGTTGGTGACCCTGATGATCGGAAGTCTACTATAGGTTATATCTTCACTCTTGGTTCTGGACCTCATGGGCTTGCAAGAAACAAAGTGTCATTTATCTTTCTTCAACAGAAGCAGAGTATAGTGGCACCGTTGAAGCTGCTAAGGAAGCCATGTGGCTTCATCAAATCCTGTCAGATTTTGGTTTTCGACAACATCTAACTACACTTCGGTGTGATAATCAAAGTTCCATTCAACTATGCAAAGATTCAACCCAACATCTGCGCAACAAACACATTGAACTACACATGCACTTCATCATAAAGCTCATTCATGACCATGCTATTGAAGTGCACTATTGTTCAACCGATTATCAAGTTGTAGATATCTTTACAAAGTCTCTCACATAGGTGAAGTTTACTAAAGTTTGATTTATGGTTGGAGTCCAAGAAGTTGTCACTAGGGGGGGTAGGCCCTGATGCCTCCTTCCTTCTCCTATTGTGTCATCTTTGTACATCCTTCAATCCTATCCCAAGTTGTTATTAAGGGGGGATGTTAGGATATTCCGACACATAGGAAATAATTAAGTATAACTTGGTCTAGTGTACAGTTAGGTAAAGTGTGTTTCTTTAATATGTACTTTTTGTAACTTACAATCCCACGGTCACAATATGTCTTAGACATGAAGTGATTTGACAGTGAATTCTCTCCTTAGTATTACAGACACTTGATCCATGGCTTAACATCCGATTGGTCCATGATCTCTATTTAAAGAGCATAGAGGGTCATTTGTTAGGTGACCGTTCATGAGAGAAGCTTATGCAAATTTCCTTTCTTTTACATTTATAAATTAGTGTGAAATGGACGCGTTGGCTCAATTCGTGGACTGTTTCCCTCTTTGAGGGTTTTAACCACATCTAGGGCCAAAAACCTCTCTCTTTGAGAGGAAAACCCGCACAAATTCTTCTTATAGAGACTCCAATTGATGAATACCAAGATCACAACCCTTAACCTATTAGGCCACTCCAAGACCAAGAAACCAATCCTCTTCTTTGTCACTATTGAGATCATCATCATCACTGCTACTGAAGTTATCACTACTAGAACACCGAGATCATTACTATTGTACCATTGATATCATTATTGTTGCACCCTCACCGAGATCTTCAACATAAAAATGAGATTTGAGATATATATGTGTATGGGAGTTGAACTTAGATCCACCGAGATAATGATATTCTCCATCAAGGTCATGATTGTATCTCTACAGACACCATGATAACATCTATGCCGAGACCATGACTTCATCTAGAATGTAGGCTGAGATAGAGAGTATTTACTATGAGATCGCTGAGATCTTCATCATCCGAGACTATGACTATGTCTAAAGAGTATGCCGAGGGTTTATTACTCTTCATTACACATGAGACTATGACTGTGTTATAGAATGTCGAGACAATGTTCACTGTGAGGAGGCTGAGACATCATCTTATGTGATACCCATCCGAAAAACACAGAGATGCTCCTCCATCAAAAGCACTGAACCTCACTATAATGCGAATAATCTCGGACCTATACCATCCGAAAATTGCAAAGAATCTGAGTTGGTTTTAATGTACTTTTGTGTAGACCCTAGCTAGGTATTTATAGTAGTTTTGTCTCCATAATAAGCCGACTTGATCGAGTGGACCGATGTGTCTTCTTATATGAGATTACATGATTCATTTTAATTCTATTTGTTGGCCGACTTCTTCAAGAGGGATTGTGCTTGTCTTTGGAGGGTTGTTAGACATTTCTATAGACTTGTATACATTTAACATAGGCTCAAGAAGATCTCTTCATACATGAATTTGGATCTTTGACTCAATAATAAATCCTAAGGCTTTCAATGGGAGCCACTAATATATAAACCTCTTTCTCCTAAAACCCATGCAACAAGGCATACGAAAATAATGTTTATTCCTTTAATTTCATCATTTACAAAGATCATGTCATTATGAAGACTGAACCTAGTTACACTTTCTTCAACAACTTCTCCCCATAAGGTGTGTGCCACATTTCCTTCATCTATCATGGCCCTAGCCATGTCTTGAATAGTTCTATTCTTTCGTTCAACCACTCCATTTTGTTGAGGATTTCTCGCAACAGAATATTTCCTTATGATGCTGTGATGTCCACATAATTCTTCAAATTCCCTTGAAGTGAAATATACTCCCTTGTCTAACCATAGGCAATTGATCTTCAGATATTTTTCATTCTTAACCTGAGCCTTGAATACCTTGAATTTTCTCAAAGCATTTGATTTTTCTTTTACTAGCATTATCAATGTGGCTCTAGTGAAATATGTTGGCCTTGTAGTGTTTCCATTGATGTCAACCAATGCTCATCCTTGTAACAATGTTTTCTATGCCTTATATTGGTCCAATGTATGACCTTCTATGAGTGTTATATTTTCTTAAGAGTGTATGTTCATGACCTCAAGCTGAGCTACAATTTTGGTGATAGGAGGATACAAACTTCAAGAGTTGAGGCATCCTCTCTGGGAAGCATTTGTGAATAGAGAGAAGATGTTTCTATCCTCATTGGCATTCCCATACTATCCTAGCGAGGATCCTCTCTAGGAGCATGTGTTGTCCTTGTAATGATAACTTTACACAGGAAATTCTGATTTATGGGCGCACATAATTTCCATGAGAATTTCCCAAGGTATTTGCTCGAGGTTTTTGATGATTTTGATTCAAATTGAGTTTCTCCACATTCTATAAGGTGATCAAGTCAAATAAAATGAGGATTAGTGCTTCCTATTGATTGCATCTTTATTCATTGATAAACTTCCAAAGTGTGAAGCAGAAATGGTTAGAGAGTAAGAGAGTGTAAGGTACAAATATGCAAGGATAGTTTGCATATCAGAGATAAAATTTGGAGCATATGTTAGAGGTTGATGGAGCTTTAGTCCATTTCTATGTCTAACATGCTTTTTTTTGTAGATTATATTGATGCCAGTTGTTGATATGGAGATTATATTATTGTTGTATTTGTTGCAATAGAGATTAGATCAGAGTTCAAAGTACTGATGTTTTGTGTTACAAGGGCTCCATTGGAGAGTTTGTTGTTGTATCTTCATTGGATGTGTTTTGTATGAATTCTAGAGTATTTTAGTGACAATTGAGTGTGACGTTCATATTTTATTGTATGTTGTTGCGGGTATTGAGTTATATGAGTAGATTAATTGTGTGTGTTGATGTATTTATTGAGTTTGTATTGCAAATATTGTGTTGAAGAGAATGTATTCAGAGTTTGGTATATGAGCAGATTGTTATCTTCACGGCTTCCCAGAGTCTTCTTCACCAAGCAGTGTCAATCTTCAGCTTCAATGTAGTCTCCACACAGCATCATCAATGACAACCTTTTCAATTAGAAGGTATCACCACTGCAATTCATATACCCAACAAGTTCTACAAGTCACCTCATGATGTCTCATGCATCATGATCTCCAATATTATCTCCAAGTTTAGTTTCAAAGTATCTTCAAGTCTTCAATCTGCTGCTCCAAGAATTATTCAAGGGTGTTTGTATATCTTCAATAAGATTCTCCACCTTTCAATTTCTGATGTTCAATCTACTCCAAAACAACTAGTGTTTGACTTCACTTAATTCCACCACTAGACTTCACTCTTGTTATGATGCAATCATAACTTCAAATTGAATATGGAAATATAAACTAGGCATAATCACAATTCAAGAATAATACTTGTCACAGTTTGAAGATAATACATTAACGAAACATTTGAGTCACTGTTCAAGTAATTGATCATACTTTAAGAGATCACAGAAGGTCACTGTCTACACCAAGAGTATGCTTATGTCACAAAGTTGCTGCAATCTACATTCTGAGCAAAGAAGTCACTGTAATTATACAATCCGAGTAATATCACAGTCCAAGCTCCAACCTATACCTCAGTCCACAGTCTGAGTTGTGATTAGCTGTTACAAGACTGAGTTATATCACAGTCAAGAAATGGAGTCTGTACCACAGATCTTTATAGGCTGTCTGAATCACTGAATTAACTGCTCCAGAGAGGTCGCAGAATAGGTCGAAGTGTAGTCCTAAGGTGGACACCCACAACGCCGAAATTGCAGGCCTAAGGTGGTTGCCCACAGGGCCGAAATTGCAAGCCTGATGTGGTTTCCCACAGGACTGAAATTGTAGGTTGTAACAGGACTGTAATTTGAGCTAAAAAGGTCACATATCTAATTTGTAGAGGTGACAGTCCACGAGTTTCTGCAATTATGTGCACACGCTATAATCCGACGAGAAGGGTAGCCAAAAGAATTGCCAACAGCTCCGTCTTCAACAAATCCAAGCACCGAGCTCTCTTTTGTCCACTAGTTTAAGGACTGTAACTATATATTGTTCTTGAGCTGGAAGAATAAAGGAATTTTTGCCCCAAACTATAATTTTTATTCCTCGCCGGCCTCTATCCTGCTCCTGTATTAATGACCAAAAATTGTTGATGAGAAACCAAGTCAAAAACGTGTATTAATAGTGTCTTTTCTAATAAAACTAAAGGGGCACGTCTTTAGGATGGAGGCCGACATGAGTAGGCTAGTGTAGGTCGACTCACAGTCTAGAATTATATTCTTAACTTTAAAAATAAGTAACTTTTAAACCACTTGGAATTTCGGGCTGAGCAATAGCTCGTTGGAAAGAGAAAATTATACTCTTCAAGATGGTGTAGGTGTCATCAAGGAATTCTACCTCTAAGATAGTAAAAAATATTTTTTAACATAACTAATTAATCATTAGTGCATAAATGAGGGCAGGGCAGAATTTCTTGAGTGTTGGGCTTCTTCATAGATTGATTTATTCGTCGATTGTCTTCTTAATTATGTATTTTCCTTCTTCTTCATAGAGTCACCATCATCATGTCCTTGATTGCCTTCTTCATCACCTTGTCTTCTTTAACATATGGTCACCATCATTATGCAATTTTCATTGTTAGGATCATCGGAGGTAAGGACATCAAGCTTCACATCATTGGAGGTAGGACATGTCATCATGTGTATTTATTCTAGGCTTTCATCAAGTACAGTGATATGGTATTCTTTTATTATAATCAAGATACATGGTTGACACTTCATTTGTATCTTGACAACTTAAAAAAGAGTTGTAGTCATCCTATGGCATCTTCAAGAATATTTGCCACCCTGGTCACTACCATATCAACTATTGACATCAATGACAACCTATATTAACAGAGTTCTACTGACCAAATCTAGAACGACTTGGGATGTTTATGTTGAAGAAATGTAGGGCATCGATATTAAGAGATTTATTCTTAATTAGTAACTACTTGTGAATACATTTTTAACTTCTTTAGATTAGGTTCTTCTTCTTGTTTAGATTATTAGCATTCTTCTTCATCAAACAATAACCAATGCATGAACAAAAGTAGACAAGAGACACAACATGTAGGCTATGAGGGGCCAAAACCTCTCACTCTTTGAGAGGAAAACCCACACAAATTATTCTTATAGAGATTCCAATTGACAAATACCAAGACCATGACCCTTGACCTATTAGGCCACTCCAACACCAAGACACCAATCCTCCTCTTTGTCATTGCTGAAATCATGATCATCAATGCCACTGAAGTTATCACTGTTGTAACATTGAGATCATTACTACTGCACCACCAATATTATTACTGTTGCACCCTCACCGAGATCTTCACCATAACAATGATATCTGAGATATATATGTGTATGATATATACCCTTAGATCCACTAAGATAACGATCTTCTTCATCAAGGTCACGACTGTATCTCTATGGACACCATGATAACATCTATGCCGAGATCATGACTTTGTCTAGAATGTAGGCCAAGACAGGGATTGTTTGCTGTGAGATCACTAATAATTTCATCATGCGAGATTGTGATTATGTCTATAGAGTATGTTGAGGGTGTATTACTCTTCATTACACATAAGACTATCACTGTGTTTTAGTATGCCAAGACAGTGTTTAATATGAGCTGAGACATCATCTTCTGTGATACCCATCTGAAAAACATAGATATTCTCCTCCATGTAAAACATTGAAACTTGTTGTAATGTGAATAATCTCATACCTGTACCATCAGAAAATTACAGAGAATCCGAGTTTTGTTTATTGTACTTTTGCATAGACACTAGCTGGGTGTTTATAGTAGTTTTGTCTCCATCATAAGCTGACTTGACCGAGTGAACCGACGTGTCTCCTAATATGAGCCAACATGACTTCTTTTAATTCTATTTCTTGGCTAACTTCTTCAAGAGGGATTGTGCTTGTTTTGGAGGGATGTTAGACATTTCTATAGACTTGTATGCATTTAACATAGGCTCAAGAAGAGCTCTTCATACATGACTTTGACTCTTTGACTCAATAATAAATCCTAAGGCTCTTAATGGGAGCCAATAATATATAAACCTCTTCCTCATGAAACCCATGCAGCAAGGCATACAATTTTTCTTTTTATTCCTTTTCTTTCATCATTTACAAAGATCATGTCATTATGAAGACTGAACCTAGTTACACTTTCTTCAACACTCCCTCTTAACTAGGGATGTATTCATAATGGTACTTGGTCATTCTCAATCTGAAAAATTTCTCATAAGAAGAATCAGATTCGTAACCCATCCATATAGCATCATAGTAACCAACATTATTTCCATAGCAAGGCATTGATTGACAACTATATATCTTATCAAATCAAAGCACAACATTGGCGAGACCAATGACTATAGACACCTTCATTATTGTCTCTCAAGGTACATACCCACCTAGGTGTTCACTGAATATGACCTTCTAGGACTATTCTTATATTTGGTTCCCAGCCCTCAAAGAATATAAGCCCTCTTGCCTACTCTTATCTTGGATTCCCTACACATCCTCAAAGAGCATCGAATGACATATGATTACTCAATCTTCCATTCTTTCTTCCTAAATGAAGACAAGAATGTTGTGTGGTGGGCTGGTTGCAGGTGTTAAGGCTAATCGCTCAAAACCAGAAACGATCTCTTCAAGCTCGGGTGGAGCTTCTTCTCGGGTTTCCTTTGGAGTATCAGTCATCAACCTCCAAATTTAGTTATTCTACTAAAATAGTAGAACTATTAAATTTACCCAAAATATGGCAAACCTTCACTTTTTCTATGAAATCAAAAATAATTAAAATTTTGGTGCATAACCTTATCGCATCCGCTATTCCACAAACCTTTAGCGCGTTAATTCTCCATCATTGATCTCATTCCCCAATCCAATGATTATCACTTTTTCCGCTCATTAACTAGTCTGGACGATCTCCACCATTGATCAATCCCCCTTGATCCAACAGTTGTCACTTAATCTCACGTGGATTCTTGTGTGATGGATAACAAGCCAAGAACACGAAAGAAAAGTGGATTTCTCGTGCTATGTGTCGACTGCTAAGGCTAATCGTGTGAATTTTCAAAATACAGCTTACCACCTTGAGACCGCGCGAGATACAGGTTTCACTTACAAAGATTGCTTTTCGATTCTAACTAACACCTGCGCTTGTTGGCACGCAGTGACCATTAGATCTATTGGATCTGTCGATGGGCAGTTCAGATATTTTCCTGTGTTTCTCACAAATTTATCAGGCTTTCCTCATTCCACCAAGGTTTTAGCGCTTATGCCAAGTTTATTTTGTTTCTAAGTTATATTCAAGATATCACTAACTAAACCCTGTGGTTTTGAAATACATTCAAATTATTTAAATGCGCAGTGTATGAATATTTAAACGTGATAACACAAGATTATACAAAACTCTAATTCTAAAGGCGAAACTGGAAATCAACAACACTCAGAAATATTTTGAAGGAACTTCAAACCTCTGGGATTGACCATTCATACACAGACATACAAAGAGATTCCAAATTTTACATAAATCTGTCCAAATCCTCCATAGCCAAATCCCTTTACATTAATTCAAAACTTACATAAATACCTGTACATACAACAACCAGATCCTAAATCAATAGATTGAAACTACCTAATCCTATATAATCTGCATGATATTCTCCTCAAGAATCTCAACTAAGCCTAACTACTTGAATTAATTACAATATAATCCAAATCCCTGAATTCTAGCACAAATCCTATCTAGAAAGCTTTGTAAAGTGACAGCTAAAGGATCCCACTCCTTTGCTTGTAAACTTTTTTTTGTATTTTTGGAATAAAATTTGAAGCCTTTTGTATTCAAGCCTCATGCTCCTGCATCAAACTCCCGAGGACAAAATTCTTCATGGGCTCCTGTCCATGAGCTCTTCTATAGAACTGCCCAACTTTTGTAGCATGGCATCTATCATCTAGGTAGCATTAGCGATTGGTTGATCTTTCCACTTGACCAAATAATGAAAATACTCCTGTCCTCTTGTCCTTTTAAACACTCTCTTGTCGAAAATCTGTTCTGGCTGCAATGCCTTTGCTGTTGGTTACTGTTTTACACAATCAACCTCTTATGCTTCCTTATCTTCTGTTGTATCCTCTACATTTTCCACTTTCATACCTGTACAAATCAACAACATTGAAAATTGGAGATATTCTAATATCAGGGGGTAATTCAATTTCATATGCCTTTGCAGAACTCTGCATGGTCCAATTTTCTTAAATTTTAACTTGTTATACTCCCTTTATGGAAATCTTTCCTTCCTCAGGTGTGCTAAAACCAAATCTCCAACCTCAAAATTAACTTCTCTCTTCTTCAAATCTACTCTTCTCTTGTACTTTATGTTGCTATCTTGTAACTGTTGTTTTACCTGTTCATGTATTGCTTGAATCTCTGAAGCAAAATCTTCTCCTTTAGCACTTCTCATTTCAGCTTTGCCCAAGTATCTTAATTCAGACACTCCTATTGGGTGCATTCCATAAACTAAATGGAATGGACTCTGCCTTGTACTCCTGTTAGGAGAATTATTATAAGCATATTCAGCCTGTGCCAAATTTTGATCCCACTATTTTGGATGTTCACCTACAAGACTTCTCAGAAGATTACCCAAGCTTCTGTTTACAACTTCAGTCTGTCCATCAGTCTGAGGATGATAAACTGAAATGAAACTCAGTTTAGTACCAAGTTTCTTCTACAAGGTCCTCCAAAAATGACCAACAAATCTGGTGTCCCTGTCTGAAACAATGCTCTTAGGTAATCCATGCAACCTTACAATCTCCTTAAAAAACAGATTAGCAATTCAAGTAGCATCACTGGTTTTATAACATGGAATAAAATGTGCCATTTTAGAAAATTTGTCAACCACAACATAAAGTGAATCATTTCCTCCTTGAGTTTTTGGTAAACCCAAAACAAAGTCCATACTTACCAAGGTCTATCTGGAATAGGTAATGGAACATACAAACCTGTGTTTTGGCTCATTCCCTTTGCATACTAACAGATTTTACATTTTTTCACATACTTCTCCACTTCAAATCTCATCTTTGGCCAGAAATAAAACCGATTCAACTGCTCATAAGTCTTGTCTACACCAAAATGTTCTCCAAGTCCACTACTATGTTTCTCCTTGATTAAATTTTCTCTCATAGAAAAATTTGGTATGCACAGCTGATTTCTTTTAAACAACAACCCTTATTGCAAGAAAACATCCAACCACTTACTTTTGTCTAACAAAACAATGTTTTTACAAGCTTCAAATGCATCTTTAAAATCTAAATCTTTCTCATATAATTCCTTAAGAAAATCAAAACCCAACACTTGAATTTTATTTTCCTGAACTAAAATTCTTTTTCTACTTAAGGCATCTACTACCTTGTTTGATTGACCATTTATATGTTTTAATACAAAATTAAAACTTTGAAGATATTCTACCCATTTTGCATGTTTCCGACTAAGCTTTGGCTATTGCATAATGTACTGCAATGCATGATTGTCTAAATAAAGTATAAACTCTTTAGACATCAAGTAATGTCTCCACTTTTTCAATGGCTGTACAACTACATAAAATTCCTTATCGTAAGAAGAATATTTCTTCTTTGATTCATTCAGTTTTTCACTAAAATAAGCTACAGGTCTATCCTCCTAACTTAGAACACCACCAATAGCTTCTCCAATAGCATCACATTTCACTTGAAAAGCTTTATTAAAATCAAGCAAAATTAAAATAGGTTTCTCAGTGATCTTCCTTTTCAATAGCTAAAAGTTCTTTTCTGCTTCAACAGTCCATTTAAATGGTTGTTTATCCTTCTTTATAGTGTCAATAATAGAAGCATTGATCTTACTAAAATTCCTTATGAATTTTCTATAAAAACTAGCAAGACCATGAAAACTTCTTACCTCAAAAACACTTTTCAGTGAAGGCCACTCTATGCTTGTCTTTATCTTCTCTGGATCCATATTTAATCCATCAACAGAAACAACAAAGCCTAAATATACCAACTCTTCTTTCATGAATGAACATTTCTTTAAATTTAGCAATAAGTTTTCTTGTTGCAGCTTATGTAAGACATAACTCAGATGTCTCATATGTTCCTCTTTACATTTGCTGTAAATTAATATATCATCCAGATATACTATTACAAATTTACCAATAAATTCTTTAAACACTTCAGTCATAAGCCTGATAAATGTACTAGGAGTATCTGATAACCCAAAAGGCATTACCATCCATTCATACAGTCCTTCATTTGTTTTAAAAGAAGTTTTCCATTCATCACCTTCTCTAATCCTTATTTGATGATACCCACTTTTTAAATCCAACCTTGTAAAATATCTTGCTCCACTTAAAAAATCCATCAAATCTTGAATTCTAGGTAAAGGAAATCTGTATCTGATTGTTATTTTGTTGATTGCTCTTGAATCAATGCACATTCTCCAGCCTCCATATTTCTTTGGACTCAACACTATTGGCACTGCACAAGGACTCAAACTCTCTCTAATCAATCCTTTATCTAATGGTTCCTGAACCTGTTTTTTGATTTTTTTCATTTTTTGTGGGAGTCATCCTATAAGTTTCTTTATTTGGTAGATTTTCCCCTGGAATCAAATCTATATGATGACTGATTTTTCTCATGGGTGGTAACTCATTAGGAAAATCATCTACAATGATATCACAATAATTCTCCAGCATCTCTTGAATTTCAATTGGTAAATCAGAAATTTTAGTGGAAGTAAATATTACCTTGGGTTTGCAAATCAATGCAAACTTTACCTCATCTACTTCAATCTACTGCAAGTATTCTTTTCCACTCAGCAATAGAGTCTTTGGATCAAATTTTCTTGATGCATCCTCTTCTTCCATAGGAAATAATGTATTATTAATACCATCTTTACCAAATTTGTATGTGTTCTTTTTCCCATCATGCATAGCTCCTCTATCATGTTGTCAAGGTCTTCCCAGCAATATGTGACACACATCCATAGGCATCACATCACACAGAATTTTGTCTTTGTATCTGCCCAACTGCAACTCGACTTCACTTTGTTCTTTCACTAACAACTAATTTCCTTTTTGAAGCCATGACACCTTGTAAGGTGTTGGATGTTTCTGTCTTTAATTTCAACTTTTCCACCACTTCTGTAGAGACCAAATTATCGGTGCTTCCACTATCAATTACCATTTGACAACATTTTCCTTGAACCTTGCATACAATCCTAAACAAAGTCTTTCTCTGTGCTAGTCCAACACCTTCCTTTGTTGGCTTTAACAAAACTTTATTAACTACCAAAGATTCCCCTTTCTCTGGTACATTTTCTTCTTCTGTCACCTTTTCTACTTCCTCTTTAGTCTGAGCAACAATTATATTTCTTTGATTTGTTCCTACATTTTCTGGGCACTCATAGGCTCTATGTCCCAACTTGTTACATCTATAACATTTGATTTCTCTTCCTCTACCTCTGCCTCCTCTTGCTCTGAAAAAACTCCTTCGCCACTTGCATCACCTTCTATGGGTGTATGCTGATTCGAGCTGCTGCTAGCTCCATCTCTAGGTGTTGTAGATCTTCCTCTACCACCTTGACTTCCCCTTCCTTGAAAAGTACCTCTACTTCTGGAAGATTGCTTCCTCATGAGTTTTTCTTCAGCCTTCAATATCATCTGATAAGCCTCTTCTAATGTTTTAGGAGACAACACACTTATCTCATCTTGGATCTCAATTCTGAGATCATTTATATATCTTGCAACCTTCTCATCTGCATCTTCAATTTGTCTAACTCTTATGATTACTTTGGAAAATTCCTTTGTGCGTTCTTTCACTGTCATATACCTCTATCTAAGATTTTGCATCTGTCTAAATAATGTCTATTGATAATCACTTGGCAAAAACTTACCTCTCAACTTTGCCACCATCCTATTCCAATTTTTAATTGGCTGCTTACCAAGTCTTTTTCTTTCTGCCTGCACTCCATCCCACCAAAGCGTTGCATGTCCTTTCAATTTTGTGACAACAAAATTTCACTCTCTTTCCTTATTCCATTTCTTCATAATCAAAGAATTTATCCATGTCATTAATCCAATCTATCAACTCCTTAGGGTTTAAACCTCCTGTATAAACTATACCCTCAAGTTTGGGTTTAGATGTGGATCCCAACACTGATTTAAAGAATATCATTTCAAGAGTAACTTCTGTGGGTTCCTCTTCTTCTGCAGCTTCAACTTCAGGCTCATTGACATCTCCATCACCTGCATCTCCTTGATTTCCCATTTCCACTACTTCTAATCTAGCTTGCATCTGCTGCATAGCTTCCAACACTTTAGCATTTGCAACTAGTCTTCCTCTTCTTCAACCACCACCACGTCTTCCTCCAACTGTGAAAGCCATGTTGGATTTTTTATTTTTTACTTTATTTTTATTTTATTTTTTGTTTTTTATTTTTTATCTTTGAGATCCTGTTTAGTGTCAATAAGCTACTCTGATACCGCAAATGGTGGGCTGGTTGCAGATTTTAAGGATAATCGTTCAAAACCATAAATGACCTCCTCAAGCTTGGGTGGAACTTCTTCTTCGGTTTCGTTTGGAGTATCAGTCATCAACCTCCAAATTTAGTTATTCTTCTGAAATATCAGAACCATTAAATTTACTCGAAATATGGCAAACCTTCACTTGTTCTACGGAATCAAAAAGAATTAAAACTTTGGTGCATAACCTTATCGCGTCCACCATTCCACAAACCTTTAGCACGTTAAGTCTCCGTCATTGATCTCATTCCCCAATTCGACGGTTATCGCTTCGTCCGCTCATCAACTAGTCCGGACGATCTCCACCGTTGATCAATCCCCCCTGATCCAACGGTTGTCACATAATCTCGTGTAGATTCTTGCTCGATGGATAACAAGTCGAGAGGATGCGAGAAAAGTGGTTTTCTCATGCTACGTGTTGGCTAGTAAGGCTAATTGCTAGAATTTTCAAAATACAGCTTACCACCTTGAGATCGCGTGAGATATAGGTTTCACCTACGAAGACTGCCTTTCTATTCTGACTAACGCCAACGCTTGTTGGCACATAATGACCGTTAGATATATTGGATATGTTGATCGGATGGTTCATATCTTTTTCTGGGTTTCTTGCGAATTTATCAAGTTTTCCTCATTCTCCCAAGGTTTTAGCACTTCCACCAAGTTTAATCAGTTTCTAAGTTATATTCAGGATATCGCTAACTAAACCCCATGGTTTTGAAATACATTCAAATTATTTAAATGCGATAACACAATATTATACAAAACTCTAATTCTAAAGGCCAAACTGGAAATCAACAACACTCAGAAATATTTTGAAGGAACTTCAAACCTATGGGATTGACCATTCATACACAGAATACACAGAGATACAAAGAGATTCCAAGTTTTACATAAATCCATCCAAATCCTCCACAACTAAATTCCTTTACATTAATTCAAAACTTATATAAATACCTGTACATACAACAACTAAATCCTAAATCAACAGATCGAAATTGCCTAATCCTATCTAATCTACATGATATTATCCTCGAGAATCTCAACTAAGCCTAACTATTTGAATTAATTACAAGATAATCCAAATCCCTTAATTCTATCTCAAATCCTATCTAGAAAGCTTTGTAAAGTGACAGCTAAAGGATCCCACTCCTTTGCTTGTAAACGTTTTTTGTATTTTTGGAATAAAATTCGAAGCCTTTTGTCTTCAAACCTCATGCTCCTGCATCATTGTGTCAATTTCTTCCTCTCAATTAGGGAAGATATACCTATTCCTGTAAAGGAATGGACCCAATTTTCCTCTGACCAAGAACTTTAGCAAGCTCCCTCTCAATTAGGGACTTGTCAAAGCTCCCTCTTAAGCAGGGACTCTCATTTTCATCAACAAATTCTTCTCCATGGGTCCTTTAGCTACTTGATCAATTTCTTTCCTTGATTTCATGAAATTCAGTTGAGCTTCTTCCTTGTACGACATTTAGCCATTCATCACTTTCCTTCTTGGTTCGTCATGTCATTCATTTCATCTTGGAAAGTGGCCTTCTTGATACATATATGGAACCTTAGTCATATCGCTACTTCTTCTTCATCATGTTTCTTTCAGGAATTTCCATCCACCACATGAATGCTAGTTGTACTTTCACTTACAACTCTTTCTCCATTAGCCCTACATGAATTCATCCAAATATTATTCAAGAAATCAAAACATAACATTAAATCAAATAGTACCTTACGAGATGGCTCTTCATCATGACATCTTCCTGTAGGTATCAACATCCTGCATACATGTTGACACATCTCTCAAATATATCCATTGTCAAGGGTCTTCATCTTTTTCCATTAGAGTCTTCATATCTTTCCGGGACATTTCCTAGTCAAGTCTTCTTGGTATTTTGGATGTTGATTTTCTTCATCATGGTTGCATATCTCACGATTTCTTCCTTCCTCACACATTCCATTCCCAGGATATTTCAATCATAGTCTCTTAATTGTAGTCAACCACCTCATACTTCATATATGAGGACATATTATGTTGATTTCATATTAGTGAGACTTTATGCCTTCCTGCATCCTTTCATAGGAGGAGATCATTTTTCTCTTGATCAAGATTCTCAAGATACAAGTAGTGATCCATGCTACCTAAAACCATACAACATGACATTATAATATTTAAACACAAGCATACATACCTCATTTTACCTTTAGCTCATCTAGGCTTCTTCCGATAGCTTCCTTGATTTAAAAGATCTTCAATCCCTTGATCTTCTTTATTTCTTATGTCATCATACCATCATTCATGAATTCCACAAGTCGGAGTTTCTAATGAACCACTTGCTTCTTCTCTAAATTAGTGATCCCTTCGATGAAGATTACATTAGAGAATCTTGAGGACCTTACATATCCCCATCTCGTAGATGTTTCCTTTTTGACTTGATGTATGACGTGCCTTGTCCTATATGACTTGTTCCTTTCCTTGAATGTTCAATGGGGTTCCCAAGAGCTATATCCTTCATGTTTAACTGCCATGGATTTTTTCCTTTATGATTCCCATGGTGATGTTACAAGCTCTTGTTTCTAATTCTTTCATGATGCCATGATGCATATTATTATCATGGTCATATCTATAACACAATATTTAGGAGCTTGTGATAAGACCCTTTTGTGAGGGATACTATCTCACTCATAGCAGAGATCTATTACTCCCTCTTTCCTTTTTGTAAATGTTTGAGTCCTTTAACCTTCAACACTTTTGCCTTCAACTTGTCTTTTTCTATCTAGCATAGAGACCACAAGTTGTTAAATGAGGTAACCTTCTTGTTTATGGATATTTGTTACCTTGCTTATCTGTTAGATCAATGATCATTATATTCTTATAATCTCTCCCGGATCTCCCAATTGAGATACCATGAAAATATTCCTTCATTATTTGATACCTTCAATCGGGTCTAAGTGATATGACCTTATTCATTGCATTTCAGAGAGTATATCTTCTCACATTTCATATATCTATTTTATGTCTCCTCTTCTACTACAGAGGGATGAGAGGACCTTTGACTAATTTAATAAGAATCGTATGAGTTCCTTGATCCTTTTACATACATTCAAACAATGCTTGACCTTCAGGGACTTTTCCATAGATATTGATGACTACTTTTGCAGGGAAGTTATCTATCCTCCTTTGTCATGCAAGGAATTTCGATGACCCAACCAATGTATAGATCTCCTTGCAAACACGAAGTCATTTAACCAAACTTGATTATAGAATGAAAAATACTCACTTGGCAAGTGAACATGAAATATTCACATTGATCACGTTACTGATGCTTATGCCAGGTGATTTTCGAGTTGATGTGATTTTTGTTTCTCTATACATTGTAGATCCTTGTGGTCTTGTTATAGAGTCCTCCTCTTGTTATCTTTTGTGGTCTTGTTATAGATCCTCCTTGCTGGTCTAGAATCCTAGATACTTTGATTTGTAGATCCTTGAGGCATATTACTGTGGAATTATTTGTACCATTGAACCGAGATTAGTTGTGCCCTTACGCTTGACTAAGATAGCATCGAGACTCTTACCAAGATTCCATCGAGATTGTATCATCAAGATGTAGGATCAAGAACATGTGACTATGATGATATTGATGTCCTTTCTTTGTTGATAACTTCAGCACTGAACCATACTATAATATCTCATCGAAAATTGTGTCTTGTTATCCTTACTGTAATCCGCTTTTATGCACTGTGATTTAGCATTGAAACTTTTCCCAAGTTATGTGTACTATAATCTAGGTTGAACCTATCACCATTTGGCACATCTGAGGTATTCCATCCATTTATAAAAGTATGTATGTCATCCATTTATAAAATTATGTATTTGCAGAGCCTTTGAACTGATGCATAGAGTGACATTGTAATCATTGCAATTTTTCCCAACAAAACTGAGTTTCCTATCCGAGATTTATGAAGATCCTCCTACTTGTGATTGTGCCGAGACATTAATGCTGTGAAGTGAGCTTGATGTCATTGCTACCTTGAATTTGATGCCATTTTCCTTAGACTATAACCATAGCTCTGATACCATGTTGAGGAAATCTAGGGCATCGACATTAGGAGACTTGTTCTTCATTAGTAACTGATTGTGAATGCATTTTTAACTTCTTTAGATTAGGTTCTTCTTCTTGTTTAGATTATTAACATTCTTCTTCATCAAACAATAACCAATGCATGAACAAAAGTAGACAAGAGACAAAGCATGTAGGCTATGAGCCAGTGTTAGGATATTTCGACACATAGGAAATAATTAAGTATAACTTGGTCTAGTGTATAGTTAGGTAAAGTGTGTTTCTTTAGTATGTACTTTTTGTAACTTACAATCTGATGGTCACGATATGTTCTAGACATGAAGTGACCTGACGGTTCATTCTCTCCTCGGTATTACCAACATTTGATCCATAGCTTAACACTCGATTGGTCCATGATCTCTATTTAAAGAGCATGGAGGGTCATTTTTTAGGTGACCATTCATGAGAGAAGCTTATGTAAATTTTCTTTATTTTACATTAATAAATTGCCTGAAGTGGCCGCGCTGGCTCAGGTCATGTATTGTTTCCCTCTTTGAGGGTTTTAACCACGTCAAAAATACTGGTGTATTGATTTGTGATTGTTTTCTGAGCTGTGTCCTTTGATCTTCTATCTTAGGAACTTACCCTGTAAATTCCTACATGGCATCAGAGCTATTCGAGGGCTGCATTCATTCCTGATCCAAATCTGAAGCTAGTACAACTGCATTTGACTCTCATTTCCTAGATCTATTATTTTTTATTGCTTTGAGGCTGAGGGGATTTCAATATTGTGTTAGGAGAATCTGTTCAAGTGAGGAATCCCTTTCGTTTCACGCAAAAGGGTTTCCAGTAGCCCTAGCTACGTTATTTTTAAGATCTGGATGTATACAGTCTTTATTTGCAGTTATAGTTATTTATTTTTCTGTTTATTTCAGTTTATAGTCCTTTATAATTTTTTGTTTATTTATTACCAGATCTATACCTTTCATTTATGCATATGCTCTTTGCGTTGTGACTCTGTGCGATCTGGGTAAACCAAAAATAAAAAGAAATTATTTTTCTCATGTGTATGCTCTTTTCCGTCGCGCCATAGTGTGATCTCAGAAAATCATAAACATTGAGAAAAATATTTACTTTTCGGTCAAATCTAGCTTTAAGTCGTAAGTCTTGGATTACTTTTTCTTGTTCGTTTTGGGTTGTGTGTTTTTTGTTTTGTAGGAAAAAAGGGTTTTTCAAGTAAGCATGCACTCCAAATCTTTAGTGAGCAAAACAAAAAACCCTTCCTCCTTTCCAAAAACTATTAATCTTTTAAACTAGCTCACTTGGTCCAAAGTTACTTTATGAGGATAGAGGTCTTGGGTTCAAGCCTTTCTTTTTGTTGAGTTACTTTCAAAAAGCGCATGTAACTTACGTTTTAAAATTAATTTATGTAAAAGTGTTCTCACCCATTATAGAAAGTGAGTCACTTATAATTCTAAAGTCTCTTTATCTTTTATTTAAGTTACAATTTAATGGATAGCTCATAAAGTACCATTGTAAAAGTGACATTCACTTATTTATAAAAGTGGGTCACATAAAGTAATTTTTTTTTTAAAGTGAGCTAATTAGATTAAGCTTGGAAGGGGGGCGAGGGTGGGGGGGGGGTGTTTTTTTTTTATAACATATAATTCACTTCCCAACATTCACGTAGTTCGTTGGCATCTTCAACAATGCTTCTTCAAAAAGCCATAACTTCTTCATTCGGAAGCCGTTTTCAAAGCCATTTTTTTTAATTGGCCTAATTTTTCGAGTTATTTCCATCGGAACACTTAGTTTTAGCATCTACAACTTCAGTTTCTTTTAAAATGGAAAGTCCATGCTTGGTTATTCTTGACAACACTAACTACTGCTGATGGTTATCCTACATTGTGGATTTACTTAAAAGTAAAGGTCTTTATAGAATAGCCTCAGGCCAAGAGTCTAAACCTAAAGGTGGAGATAAGCAAGCCAAATTAGAAAATAAGCAAGATCAAGCATGTGGGTTGATAGGGATGTCTATTTCTCCAGACCTTCGATTCCATATCGCAAAAACTGATACCCCCGATGAAGCAATGAAATAACCCAATAACATTTTTGGAATTAAAAATGAAATTACAATCCATCAACTTGAAAATGAGTTGCTTACATTGGACCCCAATAATTTTTCTTCCATTGAATATTGTTTGTCCAAGTTCAAGCCCCATTGACTTCTCTTGGAAGGTATTAAGGTTAAAAAAGAAGATGGTAGCATTATTTATTCCATTCTTACTAAGTTAGGACCAGCCTACTCTGTGTTTGTTTGTGCCTTCCATTCTACTAGAGAAGTCTTTATTTCTCAAGGAAAAGACTACAAGTCCCACTATTTTGATGCCTTTTGTGATTCTTTAATAAGTGAACAAGAAAAACTCTTACATCTTAGTCTTCTTAATACTAGAAATTCTTCTAAGAAAGCCTTAGCAGCCCAACAATAGCCAAATTCAAAGAATCCTAGGAAGTAGCATCCTAAAAAGAATGGTCCTAAACCAAACAAAGGTCCTAAGCAATTTTAGTCTCAAAATGAAAAATCAATTCAACAAAATGATAAGGCAAATAAAAACAAAGGGAAGAAGACTGATAGTCATTGCAAATTTTGTAATCATGATGGCCACTTAGAACCCCAATGCTTTAAGAAGATATAAGTCTTGGATGAAGCATAACATCCATTTGGAGCACTCTTCAACTTCAACTTCATCTTCAGGAATAACAATTTCTACATGTGGTTTTCAAGCATCTCGTTCTGGTTATGCACTAAAAGTATCTTCTTCTTCTCATTCTCATGAGTGGATCATTGATTCTAGAGCTTCTTATCACATGGACAAAAACAAAGCCATGTTTTCTTCTTTAAATGATTGTAACACAAAAAATATTTATGTTGGTGATGATAGATCTCTTAGTGTTGTAGGTGTTAGCGCTTGAAATTTCACCTCAGGCTGAAAAAGGTAAACTCCAAGGCAACATCAAACCACTTAGCCTCGTAGCTAGCCCTACGGGACAGGAGAGGGCTCTCTCCGGTCTATCTCGGCAAAGATATTCAACGGGCAGAGATAACCAATAAAGAACACTGATTTTAGGCTAGTAAACTGATAAAAAGGTTTGATTTGGGATTTTTAGGGTTTTGGTGGAAAATTGGGGAAAGGCAATTTTGGGTGCGGGGATTTGACACAGTTTTCGCAGGGGGTTCTTTGGGGCGAGGTAGGAGACTGTATTGATGCCTTTGAAAGATTTGGGTGGATGAGAATGACTGGTGAGGAGCTAAGGAGAGCAAGCAATCACCTTGAATTCTCCTTAAACAACTGAAAACATTGATATTGAGCAAACTTAAAGGCAGAGCATAGCAACCATGAATTCTACCTTAACACTTCATTTGCATGATTTTCAGAAGAAAAAGTAAGAAGATGATTCACATAACAAAATTACAGGTACAAAGAGAAACACACCATCAATACATGTAACCAAAAGAATCCCAAAAAGGACTGCAAAACCTTGGTCTTTCTTCCTTTGCCAAAATGCAGAGATACAATGAGTAATACAATAGAAGCTTTCTCCCTCAAGAGTCCAACCATGAAAATGACTAAGAAAGTACATAATATAGACAAGCTAACCTCTTTCCTTGCCTCTAGGGGTCGAGCTCACTATCTTAGGAGCTGTTTCAACCAATTGCAAACTGAGCACTAAAATCTAGGGAGTCAAAACAACTTGCCTCTATAAGCTAGGAAACCAATTCATTCATTAAATTTTTGCCTATCTCATGAATGAATCTTCTAGAAGAGATAAATGAGTGTCAAAATATCATAAAATTACATCATTTACATCAAGGAGGATCAAAATCCACTCCAAAAAGTCAAACCTAGTCAAAACTGCGTTTTGCTGAGCTGTAGGTATAATTTCTATGAAAATTGCCCAACGGGTTGCGCACTGATTCTGAACGGGTCGCGCACCTTTGGAGAAGTTTTTGGGGCACTTCCAGGTGTCCAAATGAGGCAAAAGTGGGCCTTTTGGAAAGGTATGGATGTCTAATTTCCAACCAAAGTGAAATTTCTGTATTTGGTGTCCATTTGCCCCTCCCAAATTGCAATCTCCCAAGACTGCTTCCTGTGTGTCAAAAAGGTGGCAGAAAGTCATTTTTTGCTTGTTTTTTGACCTTCTGGAGGCTCAAAACTTGGTGAAATTTCTTGATCTTCACTGAGAAAGTGCATTTTTTCATGAAAAATCCAGAAATGCAAACTTTTCCTGAAATGGACCTCCCAATTGAAAGGGTCGCGCACGGTGCGCGACCCTTTGGTGAAGAAAACCTGTTTTTTGACTAAAAAATTCACAAATGACCAAAAATGCTCAAAAGTTTTTGAAATTTGTTCTAGGAGTCCCCAATCAGGTACCATGCTCAGTCAAAGAGGCTTTGGCCAAAATTTGGAGTGGATCGGGCCTTTTCCGTCGTTTTAGTGCCTTGGCCAACCTCCTTGGATCTGGCGATTGTAATTTTGACATTTCTCTAAAACCATGACACCTGTGCAAAAAGTGAAGGAGGATTTTCTTCTTTGGCCTGTTGTGAACAAAAACCTCTCTTATTTTTCCCAAATTCATCTTTTATTGCTCTGAAACACCATTTGAGTGAAACTTATCTCGATGTGTGAAACAAGGAATTTTGTCGGAATGAAGCGAAATGAAGGAGATAAGGGGCTTATAAATTCTTGGGGAAATTTTTGGAAGTAGGGAGGGATGTTAGGAAGTAGGGGAAAGTGGAATCTCAGAGATTGAGTGAGGGGAAGGGGTCCAAAAGGGAAAAACACATGCCCAACCTAGAAAATT
>APFE031396212.1:0-15551 GCA_000404065.3 Pinus taeda | reverse complement strand
CACTCAAACTGTATAATTTATAAGTTAATATGAAGTGTAAGTTAGTCAATCACTGATTAAAAAAAATTGAAGTTATCGGTGAAAGAAAATTGTAAAAGAAAATTGAGAAGTTAAAAATTGTCTCAAAAATATTCAAACAAAATCGAATCTCGCAAATTTTATACAATGCCATTTTATGATTAATTTTGTTTTTATCTGTGAATTTACTCTAACTTATTTTTTAATCTATTATGTGAATTTACTCTAACCTAAACTCAATCTGAGTCCGAAACGAATTAAAATAGAATATGCACATAATCTCTTTATTAAAAATCCAGAAACTTGATAATTATGACGGCCTCCCAAAAAGTTTCCTCAATCATAAAAGAAAAAGAATAGTCGCTCAATCATTTAATTTCGAAATTATTGTCCTACTATGCCAATTTCAACTTATTAACATTTTTTTTCTTTTGATTCTAATTTTTAAAAATGAGTTAGGGATTGAGTTGTGAGGATACTCTGACTATTTCTATCAAGCAAATGAGGGAAATTAATTTGTTTTAATTTCCCATAATTTATCTCATGAAATACAAAACCTATTAATTAATGCTAATATTAAATTCTTAAAGTAAAAGTTGAAAATGAAATATAAAGTAAAATGTTTTCAACTTTTACTTAAATTTTTAACATCACCATTAATTGACTCACGATGTTTGAGAGTATTTTTGACCTCGTTAGATTTCATATGGAGAAAGTAGAATTTTAGATCCTACTAAAATCCTAGCAGACTTCACAATTTTTAAGATTTCAGGATTGGCGGGATTGCAATGTTTCTATTACATTTTGTGATGTATGAAGGTATGAAACTAACATTTAATCAAGATCCCCAAGCCCTATATGTACCTCCTTGTTGGTGGCATTGACCATTTAACTCCTCATTCATGATTGTAGTATTAATATACACTTAACTCAATTATTCATGGCCCTACTAAAATTACACTTCACTCAAGCAAAATCATTGATTAGGATGTTAAGTTTTTTGTATCTTATTTTAATGCTCAAAGGGTGATCTTGATGAGGAGGATCCCAATATAGGCAATGGTTTTGATGTTATGTAGCTATTTGTTGTAGCATGATTTTCTTTGGATTTCACAAGCCATTTAGAGCCTCTCTATTCATTTTTTTTTATTCAAAGATGGCTTGCATTTGATGATATTTTGGTTATATACACCCTTGTCATATACATGAGAATTTTTGCATATTTGTGTATAATAATTTGGATTCATATAGATTTACATGAATTATATGTTGTTTTCAAAATTTGAATATTTTGTGTATTTTTTGGTCGACCAATCTTTTGGTTCAGTTAAAAATGTTGTGACCATTTTGAAATTTGTTGTTTTCATTGTCATGATTCATCTCATGAGATATATTTATTTTTGTTTTGATATGATTTTGTATCATTCTATCTTATGACTCGGGACAAATATCATATTTTCATATTTATATAGCAACGTGTTTGTTTGATGTTGTTATTGTTTTAGAAGTTAAAATGTTAAGAAAAAATGATTATTTTTTTATTTTTTAAAGTTTCCGATATTTTCCTGATATTGCCAATAACTTAAATTTTGGACCCAGTCATAAATTGCTAATAACAATAAATGTAACACTGATTTAATATGAATCATGATGATCCAACATTTTATTACCAATAAAAAATTAAATTACAAATAACCAATATTAATAGATGCTGTAAAAATCTCCATTTGTGAATCATGGAATTTGTACAGAAATTTCAGATATTACTCAAAAATCAATTTCCTGGATACTCTGTGAATACTAAAGGATGCCACCATCCATTTATTCACTCAGCATTGAGATCAATGGCTCTCAAGAGTTGGTTCTTGCAGTTGTTTTCCTAAAATTTCTAATCTTGTTCCCAATTTCAATCGAATATTGTTCTTTAAAGCAATTGTAATATGTTTTTGCATGAACACCCGTTCTCTATCAGTTATGGAGACTGCACACACCTCCAGCAGGCAAGCATGCATACAACACTTCAGTGGTTCTCGTGGTTGTAAACATCAGTTTGGGGGTTGTATGCACCATTTGGTTGAGGTTGCTTCCCAACAACAGATGGTGAGTCTCTCTCATTGACCTTGCATTCACTTAGTATAGTTGAACTCAAATTGAACTGTTAAAATACATAGAGTTGCATTAATGATTTCATTCCAACCAATGTTGGAGGAATCAACCTGCACATATAGTCAACTAGCTTAGTTGAACGAATTGACTTGATGAGGAATCTATTATTACGTAGAGCCTTTAACAAGCATATGCATTTAATTGTTGTTTCGCACTGGGGAAAAGTGCTTCAATGTGACAAGGTTGTTTTCATTCTTTAACGTTCATATTAAATTGTTGGCGTACACTTAGATGTATGCAAGGCTGGAGCAAGGTTGAAATTTGACTGCCCGTAAAATATGTTAAGAAATCTCAGGCAAGTCCCCAAAAGCCAGTGATATAGCGGTCATCGTTCGAAGGTAAGCACTAAATAGGCGGTCGCTCAAAGTCCTGTGGGGAAGGGGCCCTGCGAAACACTGTATCAAGTAAGCAAGCTTTAAGCAATTGTCTCTTGTGATGTGTGAAATTTTTAAACAACTATCTCTTGTGATGTGTTTTGAATAGTGTGATGTGTTTTGAATAGTGAAAAATGTTTGTTTGTTTTGTTTTTTGTTTTATGATTTGAATTTTTTGGAAAACATAATTAATATCCATTAATAACATATTTTAATTTGATATCGTCACTTGACCACATTTTATTTGGTTCAAGGTCACAGTGTTTTTGAATTAGGATTTCTCATTGTCTAAAGCATGTTTTTCAATTTTACATAGTTTTAGCAACAAAAGGGTACTAGAAACATAATGACATTTTATCAAAGAATTTGCAGTTTATGAAGCTATTCATTGTCAGTTTGATAATAGTCTAAAGGTGAATAGCCTCAGTGAGATTTTTGAGGAGACAAGACTTCACAAAACAACAAATTTATTACTCAAGATCCATAACAACAAAATCATCATAGAAAAAAATATGAATAGGGATTAAGTGGCAGTGTGGTCCCTTAGACCGTGAGGTCTCGTGGATGTCATTAAAAAAATCATTCATTCATTCTATTATTGTATATTTTTAATACATTGAATTGTGAAGGACCCCAATTGCAAAGGGAGCCTTGAGTGTCATGTCACTAATATAATCCCTTACCAGAACCATCATTGTGATGTGAGTGTGCTTATTTGTGGAGTAGAAAGGGTTGGTGATGATACATACATGATTTTAGTAGAAAGATAGAGTGACAATGATATATTATGTGTGGATTGTGGTCAATATACATTGAGTATATCCCATAACCTGTGGAAACGAACCAACCTAGTATAGTAGTAAATTAATCACTAGAGCATGGGAATGAGTGTAGTGGTCGTTGCTCTCGGTGGCCTCATTTTTTAATTGTTTTATGGCTTGTCCTCTTTCTCAAGTCTATGTGTGCATATTCTTTACCTTCTCTTTTGATGGTGTATGTATGGGAAAAAAATGGGATTGGTATTGGTTATAAACTTGATTTGCATTTATCTACAAAACTTACCTACAGGGCTTTGGTTGTTTTCATAGTTTAACAATATATATTTTTATGTTGGGGTTGCTTTGCATTGAACAATGTCAATGAAAACACATTGTAGGTGGCATTAGACGACGCTCTTGTGGCCTTAGAAACACAAATTGCATTGGAATACAACAACGTGGAGTGTACTTTCACCCCGATAATGTGCAGGTCCATGCTTTCTACGCCTTCAACAACTATTACGTTAAAAATGAGATGTGACACTCGTGACTTCTACGGGAATGTATATCCTACTACCCTTAATCCAAGTGATTCCATTAAGAATATGTTTCCTAGTGTAAAAATATGTTTTCTATTAACATTGGAGATGGATCCATCATTAGTTGATTTATTTTAACCTGAAAGGGGTTCTATTTTGAAAATATCTTGAATGAATACCCAAGTCTATTAACAATGGGAAGTTACTTGATTGCTTGAATGCTCACATTTATTTGTGTAATTCCATTATTGATCTCACAAAAATTGAGAGAATGGAGGACACCTACCAACTATTTGACAAAATGTGTGAAGATGGTGTGTTGTCATGGATCACTAGTTATGCGTAGACTGGGTTACAATTTTTGCGACGAATATGATTGGAAGATACATGCCAATTGTTTGATGAAATGCCCAAATGGAGTGTGCAACATTGGAATGTGATAATTGCAAGTTATCGTTAATATGAGCAAGAGGAGGGGGTAGTAGGAGTTTTGGTGAAAATGCTATAGGGTAGCGATCTCTTTGGCATAGAGCTTGGTGAAATATTAATTGTTGAACCTACTGAATGGAATCCATCTCATCCTCACAAGATTAAATTGCAGAACCTTGAACACTGGGAGTTGAAATGATCAGGATCATGTTTGTTTGAAGATCTTACACTTGTAGAAATTGTTGAGGAAACAAATTGTCACCTTGATTTATTTCCAATTTCACTTCCAAGCCTTGATGCAGAATACAACCCACACCTTCATAAACATGATTATGTGACATATATTTCTTTGAGTAGTGAAAAAAGGGATAGAAGGTTTAGGATAAGAAGGAATGTTCAAACTTGTGCTTTTCGAAATTCCATAACATCCCTATTAAGACTCGAATCCACATCAACAAGATACTCTCTCCCTAGACTATTATTTAAGGAATCTAGGGGCTTCAATACTACAACGTCTGAATCAAGATAAACGCCTCTATATTTCTAAATAGTTTCAAGTTGCAAAAGTTCAATGTAATGAACATAATTGTTGGGTAGCAGATCCCCCGCGTAATGGTTTTGGGGCTTAAAGTCCACAATTTTGGGTAATAGTATGGTAAAGGTTCCGCGAAGTGTGTGGAGTGCGAATTGTAATGGGTCAAGTCAAAGGGTTGTTCGCCCAAAAATAATGTAAAATAATGGAAGGTGAGTCGACCTACCCATATAAATAAAGAAACGCTCTAAGGATAGAAGGTAGCTTTTGATTAATATCTGATGTATTATGGGTTTGTGAATGCAATATTCGCTCTGAGTCTATAAGTCCGAGTCGTGGGTGGTAGTAGTTAGAGAAGGCTCTACAGCTGTGTGTGTAGAGGCCTGGTATAGTCCGCAGTTGTGTGCGCAGACCCCTGCAGCTAAGTGTGCAAGGTGGAACTGATTGTACTAAATAGAAGATTAATAAAGATAAGTGTTTCTGAATTATTGTGCATTTGGTTGCAGATCTATATGTTTATGCTTATGTTCTGAGTTTATGCATAGCTGTAAGATTTATGGTTGTGTGCGTTGGTTATAACTGTTGAATGCTTGATTAAAGACCTTAAGAATTAGATATGATCTATAATATACACATTAATAATAAGAATCTAAGAAGTGCCTCGTCGCCAAGCTACGCGAAGGCCAAACAATTGTGCAGAGTAGCGCGAGTGCGCAAATCGGTTTGCGACCCTTCCAGTTCTCATCAAGACATCCCTAGGGTGCGGAAACTTGGTTCCAGCACCCTCCCATACTTCCTTAGGTGAGACTTCAGTCCGCGCTCCGCGGATTGTTGTTGAAAGGGCCGGTAGTGCAGGATTTGTTTGGCTAAAACACTTTCGAACCCGGGTCAGGCCCCATCAAGCCAATAATAATAAAGATCAACCTTCCTCGAAGTTCAAAGACAAGGTTTTACATTTATTATAAGTCTCTCATATACTTATGGTTGATCCACTAGCAATGGAATGAGATGTTCACTGCCCCTTCTTTTTAAGAGTTTTACTAGTTCGTCAATAATCAATGGTGGTATTACCTCATAAAGTTCAATTTCCTAAATTCCCAGAGACTAGAATAGTAGGGCTATTATGGTGACTTTGGCTAGTTAGTCAATAGGTGGTGGTGATATTTACTTGCCAAGTTTGAATTTCCCATATAGTGAAATAATAAGGTTTGTATGTTCATTCAATACCACTTGGAATTTGACTTGTTAGCCAACATGCAATGGTGGCATATTTTCTCACCAAGTTTAGTTTACTGGGTGGTGAAATTATGAGGTTGTTATTGTCATTTAGGACCATTCAAAGTTGGCTAGTTCACCTAATGGTGGTATCTATTCACCAAGTTCACTTTCAATTTTCTAGATAGTGAAATAGTGAGGTTGTTATGGTCATTTTAGGATAATGGGGAGTTCAACTAACCTGGTGGTAGTGTTATTTCCTCACCATCTTCAATTTCCTAGATAGCGAACGAGTGGGTTCGAAAGTGGTTGTGTCATAAAAAATTCAAAACTACATCTCACTTTTTATTAAGAGCTCAATGATTGAGGGCCATTAAAAAGGAAGTGATCCCTATGAGTCAAAGAGTGGTTGTTCACATCTAGAGGTTGGCCACTGGAGAGTGATTGTGTCTGGTGTCCAAGAGATTTGGATTGGGGATATCGACTCGTCATAGATTGGTATTGGAAGTTTGTGCTTCCATTCATTGGGTGCTTCTCCCCAAATGTATTGGAAGTTTGTTTATTTATTATCAAAAAATCACTCATGAAGGGTAAGTTTTAGAACATAACATTCCTTGATGGGAAGCTTAAAGACACAAAATGTAAAAACAAAATTGTCTAACAGGTAAAGAGGAATCCAATTCCAACCCTAAGTTGGAGTAATTTATTAATTTATGGGTTTCCCTAGTCATTGACTCAAATCCAAATTATTACGACGTCAAGGTACACCAGTGAACCAGACTAGTGAATTAGTGGAATTAGAAAACTCGATCCTTTTGTATCCATTACTAGTCAAGTCCCTTGTGGAACAATGGGCACTAATGCATTCTAGGATACCCCTATAGTGGAAGTGAGTAAGTCCATTACCAAACAAAATTATCTTATACTAGATGTGAACGATATTCCTAGAATTATTAAAGAATCATTATTCATTGCTACTTTCGGAAGGCTCAAACATGTTCTCCTTGAAAGGATGTCCATTTCTATATGTAACAAATTTTCGTTTTAAAGATTTTTTGAAATGTTACTCAAGATCTTGAATTCAAGGCCTTCCACTAAATGTTAGGCTATCCTACAAGGTACGCATGCATGCCATTATATTTTAGAATGCCATACTTGTAAGATCATTCACAGAAGGAAACAACAAACCCCATAGAAGATAAAAATTGAGCCTTTAGAGTTTGAATGGTAACAAGGGCATATTGTTCTTAATTCCAAACCATGTATCTATTTGTCAATAGATTGAAAACCATCTTATTTCAATGTCTAATTGATGCATTCTCTAAATGGAGTTTCTCTTTTGAAAATATAGAAATTTAAATTTTCTTCATGTTTAGTGTTGATCCACCCCTGTTTCGGCTATTAGGTTTAAGGTGCAAAGTGTCTAATATTCATTATGATTTTACAAAGTATATAGAGTGAACCCATCAAGGTTATATTTGTCTAGGAAAATAGGGTATTCCATACAAAAAAATACTTGCAATAACCACTGACACAACCAAATCAAATATCACAACACCAATATTTTTACATGGTTAAAACCATCTAAGAGGGAAACAATGCACAACCCCAGCCAACGTGGCCACTTGAATCAATTTTATTAATGCAAAAAAAAAAACAAAACAAGGAGATTTCATACAATCGATCATTAGCCATGACCCTCCATGCTCTTTAAATAGAGATCATGGACCAATTGTGTGTTAATCCACAAAATAATTCCCATTAGTATCGAAGAGAATATGAGTCATCAGATCACTTTATGTTATCACCAAAAAATTGATCATCTAGCCTAATTCACTAGATGGATCGAAGTACACCATGTAAATCCAATAGAACCATAGTAAAATTACTTTCACTGTGAGAAATTATTTTGCAACATATCTAGTGAGCGCGCATTGGAAGAGTCTAAGACGAATGGAGTCATCGGTTATGGAGTTGGACGAACACCACATGTGGAAGGATCGAACATGGTTGGTAGGATCCTCTCCAGCAATACCCTCGAACTTTGGGATGTCTGAGGGAATCTTAGTCGGCATAGAGGGCCAACTAGATGGTGTATGGGGTTGTTTATCAACTGGTTAAGATCCGGTAGACTTAACCCAACCATAAAGGGGAGCATGGGGGCTATTGGAATGATTCTTAAGACTGTTCCGCCTAATATGACCACCTGTATAGAACCGGAGCCAACACCAATTTGGGTTCCTGCACCAACTGTGGGTCTAGACATGGTGACGATATGCGATGAAGGAGACTCGGAATCAGATGAGGAATTAGAAGGACCAGGAGAAGAGTCAGTATGGGGACTCAAAGGGCTATGAACCCAAACCAGATGGGTACGAGTAATACACCCAAGTAGAACTAGGGGTGAAGGCCTAATAGTCTCTGCGACACACGCCTTGGTGGCGCAATGGTGGAAGGGCACATAGAACACGGAAATGGTGAAGGGAGATCAACAATATATCTTTTGTCTTATGTGGTGAGATAAATTTATTATGTTAAGTCTTAGCTTGGCAGTGTAAACCAAGATCCCTTCGCTTAAGGTGTGCAAGTGTGTGCAAGTGTATTAATTGATTAAGCTCGGATCATGTTTGTAAAAAAGAAAAAAGCTTGATGAAAATAAACTAAAATAAATAACAGAAAATGAACAGCAAAACAATGAACTAAACCCCACCTAAACTGGGTTTGCAAACACTGTACTGCTTGGTGGCTAAACCGATGGGAAATACATTGTAACGGTCAAGAGATCTTAATGTCGATGTGACTAGGATCAAGTGACTCTAAGCTGCTGGAAAGTGGTGCAGCAACAACAAAAAACCATAGAGGAAGATCGCTGCAAAAAGATAGGAAGATGGGTGAAACTCCTACGGAAACCAATGGGACCCTAAAGGAATGACCAAACAAGTTTAAATGTGAAACTATGGATGGTAGCAACCTATCTTATCATATCTGAAATAAAAGGTTATAGATCTGGAAAATGTGGCTGAAAGTGCTACAAAAACTCAAACTTCTCACTCAGCTAAACTCCTCCTAGAATGGTGAAAGTGTACTAGAAGCCCTAGGGGAGGATAAATTCGACTTCAACGAGTAAAACAGAATGTATCAAGGCCTAAGAGGGATGAGACAGAGTTCAGACAACCAACAGACAACTCTCAACAAAACCTAGAAACAAATCTGAGAAAAACCCTAAAACCCAGAAATCGCAGGTTCTGACCTATTTTTTGATGAAATTGCACTTTTTGGGTTGAAAGATGTGTTCTGAAGCCCAGATCGCACCTTTTGGGCTGAAAACTATGATTTATGTTTCAAGACTCCCGATTTGCAAATTTCATAAAAAGGTGTCGCCTTTGCCGCGACTGGTTCCTGTGACCTGCAGAAACAACCAGAAATCTTGTAGAAGTCAGAAATTTATCAGATCTAGGGTTAAAACACTAGGAAACATTAAAAAAAAAAAAAAAAAAAAAAAAAAAAAAAAAAAACACTAAGTTGAAAACCAAAGGTCACCCAAGTTTCTGGATTTGAAGTATAAAATCCAGTAGAGTCACCAATTTGTTGTAGTGTTTTCTTCTCAATGTTGTACGAAAAGAACCCACTTAAGATTGTGGATTACAAACAATCTCAAAAATATAAATGGATGCTAAACATTGTATATCTGCATCAACTGATAGAAACAAAACCTGCCAAAGTCTGGATCTATGCTACAATCATAGTTAAACAACAAAAGAAAGAGTAATAACTCCAATCATCCAATGGAAACCAAATATGTAAAGAATAATTTTATAATAGCACCTGTGAAGAGAATAGATAAATGTTACCAGTCCCCCTCTTTGGGATGGGTTCTAGGCTATCCTCAAACATCTTTAACTTCTGTAGAGTCTCTCTAATCTATAATGCATAAACCCAACAAAAATATGGTGTGTGACAATGAAAATAATCAAAGTTACAATAGTGAGTGCAACAATGAAAATAATCAAGAGTGAATAGTGAATGGAAAACCCTTCTATTTATAACAAAATATTGAGTTATCCTTGAATAATGAGCAATAATAAAATATTATTGATCTCATTCTTGGAATAACCACCTGGAATATTTTATTATATTTGTTTAGGAGGGAAAAAGTGGATTTAACTTTATTTAGAATAATAAATTAAATAAATGATTTATTTATCATCTCACAAGGAATTAGTTAAAGGAATATAACAAATAAGGATTTATTTAATTATTCCTAAGGGATTTAGTCAAATTTGACAAAGAATAATAATTAATTAGTGATTAATTAATTATTCTTAGAGAAAAATAAGATAATTAATGAATTATCTCTTTATTTTCCATGATTGGGTCAAATATGACAAGGAATAATAATTGAACAATGGTTTAATTAATTATTCCTAGAAGAAAATAAAATGAATAATGGTTTATTTAATTATTCTTCATGTGTTTAACTATAAATTACTTAACAAAGGTGGTTTATTAAATAATTACTCACAATGAAAGCAATTTTACTATGGTAAAATTGGCTTTACATGGTGTACTTCGATCCATCTAGTGAATTAGGCTAGATGATCAATTTTGTGGTGATAATATTTTATGTCTAGAACATATTGTAGCTATTGGATTACAATGCAACTAAAGCACACTAAGAAACACTTTTACCTAATAGGCACATTAAACCAAGTTGTACTTAATTAATTCCTAAGTGCCTAAATTTCCTTACATCCCTCCTAAGAACAACTTAGGACATGATACAAGGATTTACAAAGGTGACACAATAGGAGAAGCAATGAGGTATTAGAGCCTACGCCTATTAATGACAACTTCCTGAACTCCTAATGTAGATCAAAGTTTAGAAAACCTTGCTTCTTTAAGAGACTTTGTGAAAATATATACAACTTGATCATATGTAGGTAAAAAGAGCACTTCAATACCTTGATCATGAATGAGTTTTATGATGAATTGCATTTGTATCTCAATGTGTTAGTTGTTGATGTTGAACTAGATCATTGGTAAGCTTTATGGCACTTTGACTATCACATCGAAGGGTGGTCAGATGTTTTTGTTGGAATCCAAACTCTAAAAGAATTTGTCGAAGCCACCTATTTTGAGAAATTTTGAGGTCTAAAATGGGCCCCGAAACAAAAAATGTACTAAGAAAAATAAATTTAAAAGAACCAATAGGATTCAAGATGATGATGTCATCCCCATAAGTAAATATTTTGGAGGGAAAAGAAGAAAACTACTTTTTTTAAATTATATTTTCATCTTATCTCCTTCGGTTTACTTAAATGTCAAGTGTAGAAAGTCATTGGATGCGGAATTAAATTCCACATCTAATGAGTATCCACTATGCATACTTTTGAGTAGACCCACATTTAAAAAAAATGAAAATACATGGAAAAAAGCGTGTTCAACACATTTTGTTCATGTATTTTCAATTTTTTTCCGATGTGTGTCTACTCAGAAGTATGAAAAGTGGATACTCATTGGATTTGAATTTTAATTCCACACCCAAAAACTGTCTACATTTAACATTTGAGTAAACCCATAAGGAGATACGCCGAAAATACAATAAAAAAATAGTTTACTTTCTTTTTCTTTAAAAATTCATCTCTTATTTTATTTTTTAACTATTATTTTTTTGCTTTTCTTAGGAGGCTCATTTTAGACCTCAAAATTCCCCCAAGGACTTCTTGACTTGTATTAACCACTGCTCAATACTTTGCTTCTATTGAAGAAATAGAATATCCTCTTCCTTTTTATGAGCATAAGTGACATGTCTGGAACCGAGACTAAAAACATAACTTGAAATAGACTTCTAATCATCAAGGTCACCAACCCAATCTAAATTAGTGAAACCAACCAACAAAAGAGTCCCCCCTAGACTGTAATGTATCCCAAACTAAACTATAGCTCGAATATATCGAAGTATCCCTTTTGTTGTTTTCCAATGATTTCAACGTGGTGTTTGCATATACCGAGAAACAAAATCAACAACAAAGGAAATATCAGGACGAATATGGGTCAAATATAAGAGGCTACCAACTAATCGATGGTACAAAGTGGCATCAACTTTGACTGCAGTGCAAGTGTTAGTAAGTTTGACTCTAAAATGAAATGGAGAATGGTTTGGTTTACAATCTTCCATCTGAAAACAGTGCAGAAGGTCACAAAATTACTTAGATTTGGAAATAGATAAGTCCTTCCCTAGTTTGCAATACTTTGAGGCCAAGGAAATAATGAAAATATTCTAAGGTTTTTATTTCAAATTTATTCTTAAAGCTTGACTTCACATGGGTTAAGAGTTTAGGGTCACTACCAGTGAGGATGAAGTCATCAACATAAAGAACAAGGATCATGAGATGGTTTCTTGCTTTTCGGTGCAAACATTGGGATTAGAATGACATCTATAGAATTCAATGTTGAGAAGAAAGTTATCCATTTTTTCATTCCAAGTCTGAGGAGCTTGTTTAAAACCATAGAGAGACTTCTAGAGGCAACAAAGAAATTTGGGGTCACTTTGAACATAGTTAGGAGATTTCTCTCTCTCTCTCTCTCTCTCTCTCCTCTCTCTTCTCTCTATATAATATATATATTATTATATATATATATTATATATATTATTCTTCTTGTATGATCCCATGAAAGAGGAAATTTAATTCCACAATGTGACCCCTATGATTTGAGCAGCAAGGGGTAGAACAATGTGATAGGAATTCATTTTGGATATCTTATCTATTATTATATATTATATATATATATATTATATATATTATATAATATATTTCTTCTTGTAGATCCCCATGAAAGAAGGAAAATTTAAATTCCATCTAATGGACTCCCCACAATTTTTTCAACTTGACATAATCCTTTAGTTATGTATACTAATTTACATCTGACAAGTTTTCTTCCTGTTGGAAGAGGTAAAAGTTACCAAGTATCATTCACCATCAAGGAAAATATTCTTCACTCGTTGTTTCCCAATCTAGATGACCTTACGCTTTTGCCAATGTTTTTGGATCATGAGCCTTTGAAACTTAAAACCAAAAGAGAGAAGGCTCATTGGAACTATGAACGAGTACAATGTTGATCAGTACATTAGAGAAATTTTGAGGTTTAAAATGGGCCTCCTAAAGAATTTTATAAAATAATAATGGAAATAATCAAATAAGATTAGATTACATCATCAAATTTTAGAGGGAAAAGGGAAGAAACTACTTTTTCAACTTGTATTTTGAACTTATCTCACTATGATTTTACTCAAATTTCGAGCAGGAGCACTCATTGGATGTGAAATTTAATTCCTCATCCAAGAAGTACCCATGTTGCATACTTTCGATGGACCTTGCTACACAAAAAATGAGAAATTCATGAAAAACGTGATTGCAATCAGTGCAATCATGTTTTTCATGTATTTCTCATTTTTTTGTAGCAGGGTCCATTAACAGTATGCAACATGGGTACTGCTTCGATGAAGAATTAAATTCTGCATCCAACAAGTGCTCCCACTCGAAATTTGAGTAAAACCATAGGAAAATAAGTTGAAAATATTAATTGAAAAAGTAGTATTTTAATTTTTAGTTCTTTAATTATTTTACTTTTTTACTCAAAAAATGGTGAATCATCCCCCATGGTTGACATCATCATCTTGAATCCTATTGATTCTTACAAATTTTATTTTGGTTGTACATTTTTAGTTTGAGACCTATTTTTTACCTCAAAAATTCTCTAATGAGATCATCAATAAGGTCCCCAACTACTTCATGTGTTGAACAAACCCATTTCGAAACTTGTGGTGTTGGTGCAAGTTCATGTTCAATGGAATCATTTAGAAAAATGTGAACAAGTGAAGGTGGTTTTTCATTCTCAGTGTCAGCATTTTAAGAGGAAACTATAATAGGAAGAAAACGAAACATAAATTCCAAATATGGCTCACAGGCCGAAGAGGGCACAACTATAAAATTAGGCTTGCAGACCAAGAGATTCTCATCATATTTAGCATCTCTTCTAATGATTATTTCGTTGGAGTGAGGTTGAAGAAGACTATAACCTTTTACATCTTCAAAATATCCAACAAAAAATACACTTCTCACTTTTAGGTTATAAAGCTTCATTTTTTCATTAGGAATGTGAGCCCATGCTGCACTACCAAAGATATGGAAGTAGCTTACATTTGGCTTAATGTTAGTCCATGCGTCTTTTGGAAATATATCGCTTAAATTTCTTGTGGGAGTGTGATATACTATGTAATTTTCACAGTTGATTGCTTCCTCCCAATAATAAAGACTTAATCCCTTAAATTGAATCATACAATTATCCATTTCCTTTGATGTACAATTATTTCTTTCAACAACACCATATTTCTATGGTGTATATGGAATTATATATTGCATTTGAATGCCCTACGTAGTGCAGTATGTTATAAATTTATTATTGGAATTTTCACCTCAATTATATGTTCTTAAAATTTGCAATCAATGTCCAAATTATTTTTCTGCAAGGACCTTATAGGTCAAGGAAAAGCCAAAAACTATGCATTTAAATTTTAATAAATAAACCCAAGTGTGTCTGGAGAAATTACCAATGAAGTTTAAGAAGTGCTTGAACCCATAGAAAGAAGGAGAATAAAGTGGAACATGTTGAAAATGCTACAAGATGATGGAGCTTAGTGAAAAGAAGTCGCCTTCACTAAGTAGGCCCGCAGGCTATTTTTGGCGCAAAGTCTATTTTTAGACTATGTCTATTTTTAGACATATGGATCATGGTCTATGAGTTACAGGATGCTATTTATGGATGATTGGTCATGTTGGTAAAAATAGATGGACCTCTATTTTTAGATCATATGGGCGGAGTCTATTTTTAGACTACCAGTCTAAATATAGAACAGTCGAATATTATTAGCTCTTAATAATATTTGGACTATAAACATTATCTTATCCTCTTACAGCACTTCAGTTCGAGCTACGGATGTGGCACATGCAACTTCCAGAAGGAAATACGCTTTTCCTATGGGTTAGTTGAGCTATTGCATGATGGACTTCAGTTAGAACTCAAGTGATTGAGTTTGGTGGAGTTGATTGAGGAGCTGATGGAGTTGTGTTCAGTTTGACTTAGTTGAACTAGTTGTATTTAGTCTAACTGCCAAATACACTAGTGATGAGTGGTGTGAATTAATTATTAATTAATTCACTAATTATAACTCATAAATCAACTAAAGAATACATCAGTTAACTCAGTGCATGGGCAGTTCAGTGGAGACAAGTGTTAGAGGTGAGTGAAAGGGCAAGACAGTTGTCAGTTGTGACTATAGTTGGCATGTGATTTGCACAATCAATGGGATTGAGTTTCCAATGAGGATTGCATAGTGTTACACAAGGGAAACACGTGAATGGATCAGCCATTCTATCTATTCTCATGCATGATTGCGCAGTGGAGGCAGGCAAACAGCGGAGGAGATTTGAGCCACTGATTGATTCAGATCTGAGCTAGT
>APFE031396202.1:41312-60895 GCA_000404065.3 Pinus taeda | reverse complement strand
GAAGAAATGAGCCACTCAGGCTCCAAATCTACAATCAGTTGTTGAATATGGCCCCCACAAATCAGCAGAGGCTCATGGAAGCCTATGACATTTCAGAAGGAAAAATGACCATGAGTCATTTCAGGCCCACCACGATGCAGCCACAGTCAGCTGCAGATAACATAAGAACCAACCTGGAGGTTCTTGCAAAAGACATTCACCCTATGGACCAAATAGAACTCCATAAGCAAATGGGTGAAATGGTCTATGCAACGTTGGCAGACAAGACAATGTTGGCAAAAAGGCTGGAGAACAGCCTAAATAATACAGCTACCCAACTAGAGTTGGAGAAGGCATCCTCCTTGGCTAAAGACAACCGGATCAAGTCTTTGGAAGATATAATTATAGATCTGGGGCATGACCCCAAGGATCCCAAAGCCATACAATCATTGCTGAAGATAAGGGATGCAGACCTGGCAGCCCTAAGAAAGAAAATAAAGCTCCCAACAACCATTCATCCCCAAACAGATGAGGTTGCTCAGTAGAAGCAAGAACAAGAAATAGCTACATTGCTGGTAGCACTGCACAAACAACTTGTGCAGATAGAAGGGAGGCTGGAAGACACTGAGGTTGCACTACAGGCAGCCCTACAGCAGAAAGAGGGAGGTCAGACTTCTCAGCCCCCTCCACAGGTTATTAACCTTGAGGAGCCTCCAAAGACCACTCCTCCTCACACAGAAGTAGCAGCAGCACCGTCCACATCAGCAGCAGCACCATCAACATCAACAGCAGTAGCCTCCACAGAGCAGGCTCCAAGCTTGGACATGCAGAAATTGTTAAATGAGGTCCAGGCCCTAGAGGCCCAGATGACATAACTAAATGGAGCCAAGGATGAGTTGGCCAAACTAAATGAAAAATATGATAAATCAAAGAAGAATGTGGCTGACAAAGGGAGAGAAATAAAAACTCTCAATGAAAGAATAAAAGAGCTGGAGAAGGAGCTCACCCATGACAAAGTGGTGGGTGAGATCAGAAGAGTTTTGTGGACCCACATTGGCCAATCAATAACTGACCAATGGCAATACATTGAGACCATTCATGAGAAAATGGAGCTCATAGGCAAAGCACAGAAGGAAGTGCATAGAGCAAGGGCATCTCTAGGCAGCATGCCTGAGGTAGCCAACAGATTGATCAATGTGCTCAATAACAGGACAGGCCCTCAGCTGGCAGCAATTGGGATCACCAGCAGGACAGAGACTATCCAGCTAGTTAAGAGGGTCCTCACACTGAAACTTCTGGTACAAACATTGGACAGAAGGAGCCAAGATATGCAAGCAGAGGTAAACAAGTTCATGGATAATTTTGCTGCATTACAGGGCAGAGGTCTCCCCAGCTTACTCAACAGCGCAGGAAAACTTCTATCACATGAAGTTTATGCTAAGAGGGTGAACACATTTGCTGCAAATCAGATCAGCCAAGGAACAAGTAGCTCCCAGGATACAGGGCCAGCATCTGGTCAAAGTCTCTATGACAGAATAGAAAATCTATTCTTTATTATGAATGAGATTAACCATCTGTTTGAAATGCCTCCAAATTTCTACAAGTACACAGAGGCAGATGAGACCATGGATGCAGTTTTGAGGCATCAATTCCCTACGCAGGATTGGTGGGCCTCCATGATACAATTATTATTATAAACAAGAGGCTTCATCTAAATTTTGTCATCAAAATATATAAGTCATCACCTTCAGAAAGTGTGATACACATATTATCACAAAAAGGTGGAATGAGCCACCTTAGCATGAAGATTCAGCCACCAAGAACAGCAAAGACAGCTATAGGTAGCAAGGCCAAGAAAACCTTCAGCATGACAGAGCATAAAGACACATCATTCACATCAGTCAACATTAAAGCAGAAACGCTAAACCGACTTAGCCTCCTCCAAAGGTCAAAAAGAGGCCTGACAGCATTGAAGACCATTTACTTTACATTTATAGTAGCAATAACTTTCATATCTGATGTTTGTAAAGTTGGTGAGCACAGTTAATGTATCAAATGACTCAGCAGTCAGATATTTTGTAAAAACTAGTTGTATATATTCCCCCTCGCATGCACTTCGAAGGGGTTGGTGATTATTGTTTTTGGTTGTTTCTCTTATGAAGAACTGAGAACTCGGCTGTAACTTTCAGAAGGATGTGATTAATAAAGCTTGGAGTTTACAGGAACTGAGTCTTATTGGTGCTTGCTGTGATTGGAACCATTGAATGCTACAGGATTCTAGTGCTATGATTTGATATAATAAGTGTTTCTCTATCTCTGTTAATTTTTCTGTTATCTTTTTTAACTCATTCCTCTCACATGTTGTTCTGAATCTAGGAAAGAAAGAAAAAGAATAGCTCAGGATTTGTCCATGGAGACACCCTGATCTCAATCTAATTTCACTATAAATGTTTTCATAACTTTCAGCTATTTAAATTGGAATTCTTGATTGCTCCAATAAGCTCTGAATACCTCACAGTCACTATTTAGTAATTCATTTATGCTACTAAGTAGGGATTGTCGTTCAAATTTATGTCACACTGTTGGTAACTCCATATCTCATTGTCTCACCCACTAAATTGGAAATTATATTAGCAATAGCCATCTAGCCTTGCAGTAAAACTTTCTCCATCACAGGCACCAGAACTATCTCATCTTTCTGACTCCATATGCCTAATGGATTAGCACCTTCTGAACTCTTCATGCCCTTCTTACAACAAAATTTCATCAACCAAAGTCTCAAACAGGAAACTGAAACTTTAAACTAGCCCAAGATACTCGCAAAGCATAGTTGAAACTTAAAGAGAGAGCCCTCTCTGATTATAGATAGGCTAGGATCTATAATCCAAAGGTTGGTTAGTGGTTGCCCCGGCCGTATTCCCTTGGGAGTCATAGGGAACAACCTGGGTGTTAACAAAATCAAAATTCGCTCTTTGTGTTTTCATTTAAGGGGTCCCATTCTGAAAATTTTGCATCATTCCATTAGGTCATGTCAAACTGATCCACTGATGGTTGTGCTCTCTTCAGAAAATCTAGAGTATACTTGCTAATCCTTCTTCAAGTTGTCTTTAGTTATGGTTTCATGGTCAATTTGCAATCATTATTTCATCAGGTCATAGGATATGATTTCATTAGTTCTTAGGGTTTCATCACCAAGGTCAAGAGCTTGATTTTATAGTGTAAATAAAGGTCAGAAAGGGTATAAGGATGATCAATAAATCAAGCATGATGGCTTGTAAGTCATAGTTATTGAAATTTATTATCTTTTAACCTAATGTAATTTTCACCTCAAAAACATGTTTTTGAGGTGAAAATGGAATATTTTGAGTTTATTGGTATTTTCTATGTAATTTTAAGTCACTATATGTAATAATTGATCCCAACTGCACCAAAGCATCTCTCCTTGCTGCAAGACAAAGAAACACTATAAAAAATCAGTTCAAGTTGAGCATTTATCCACTTGCAAAGACACAAAGAAGAAAAAGGCATTAAAATAGAGTTTTGAAGAAGGACAAGAAACATTAGAAAGTGGGTTTTTCAAGTGAAAAATCAAAATCTACTCCTATTTAAGCTCTCACATTTCATTTTCAAATTCATTATCCTCATTTCCCAAGTAAGGAGTCAAAAAAGTGAGAAGAAGAGGCAAGCTTGAGTGAGTTTTGGGTGAAAGAAGCTTGGCGTTGCGCTTCTGGAGACCGACGCTATAGTTCTAGATCTATGGAGCAGTGGCATTGTGCTTTGGCAGTGTGGCACTGTGCTTCAGAGTAAGGCAAGTCGGCGTTGTGCTTCTAGAGACTGACAATGTGCTTTGAGCCCAGTGTTGTGCTTCTAGTAGAATTTCACAGTGTAAATTTACACAGGCGCTACGCTTCTATGCAGTGGCACTGTGCTTTGTGAAAGAGAGCTAAAAACCCCTCAAAATCTCAAGAAAACTCCAAATTTCTCTCTCCTTCCATCATTACAAGTAAGTGGACATCCCTCACTTTAGTTTTGGTCTACAAATAAAATATATAAGCATTAGTTTCCATGTTTAATATCAAACCCTAAATCTCCCTAATGATTCCTAAAACCCTAAACCCTCACTGTTCATCCTATCACCTATCCCTACAGCTCTAAATTCCCCTATCCCTATTCCCCTATCACCTTATCCCTTTTTCCCTTTACCCTTATTCCATATCATTCTCATTCCCTTTATCCCTCTTCCCCAAGAGAAAATTCTCAAGCAAACAAGCCCTCCCCCTCATTTCGCACTCCTCCATTCACTTCCTAGTCACAAGCTCATCTCCCATCCCCTCATTCCTAAAAACGCTCACTCATTCCCTTTATACACCTCAACCTTGCAAACATGTACCAAGAAGACTGAGACTATGAGGAGGAGAACACAGGCAGTGACACTTCAATAGATAAAGCTAAGAAATAGAGAAAGCCATGCAAGGGAGGTAGGATTATGAGAGAAGAGCCATAAAACCTTAGGGAATTGTAGGCCTCTTAGTTGGTTGTCACATGTTTCAGATATCTTGGCTACTATGAGTTCTGTGAGTAGGTAGAGAGAGTTCAATACCACCCGGAGCTCACTAGACTTTTTGCAGTTCATCTTCAGGACAACAGGGTAACTCTTGCTAGGGTAACATTCACCATCTCACCTTCCATCATTTCAGATGCAACCAAGATTCCTAATGTAGGGGAGAAGTGGTTCAAGGGCTAGGACCTAGATGAGCACTATTATGAGCCTTATATTAAACCCCGATATAGAAATGAGATGAAGAGACTATTTCCTTTCAGATTTCTTGAAAACAAGTATGTCCCCATGATGAAAATCATCACGAAGTATTTCACTTGTGAGGGTAGATTCTCCAGGTTGTACGCTTATCACATCAGGCTCCTCATGCATTTTACCAGCATGAGGATGTTAAACCTCCCTTACTACTTGTTCAGGAATATTGAGAAGATGGCTCATATTGTCCAGAGGAAGCCATATCCTCAGTAGATGAGAATTCTTTATCATCACTCCCTGATCAAGATCATCATGCTTCATCATCTCAGTCTCCTTAACATCTCTTGGGAGACCTTTATTTCTCATGACATTTTCAGGGGTCCTCAAATTTCTCCATCAATGTCTCAAGAAGTAGGAGGACCTTCTAGCCAAGTGAAAATAGATGAGGAGGCCAAGGAGACAAGAACTACTGAGGTGCTTATTTACATGACATATCAAAGGGGCACAAGGAGACTATTTTCAGCCGATAGGCAAGTGTTTTATCCACGAGATGTGGAAGGGGCCTTGCCTTCTTCATCAGCCCATACACAAATGCTAGCTCCACAGGATGTGGAAGGGAATTTTCCTTCTTCATCGACACAATAGGTACAGGTGAAGTAGCTACACAAAGGGAAGGAAAAGATGTCAGATGATGATGAGGATAAGGAAAGATACTTTGACTTGACAGAGCATGATGAGCTGGAGCAACATTACTCTCATCATGGCATGGAAATCATCGACTTAGAGGCCCATGTTAAAGAAACAGTAAAGGACATCATCATATGGGAAAGGGAGGCTCAAGTACAGGCTCTTATGGACAATTTAGAGACGGCCAAGTATGTCATAACATACTTTGAGCAAGAAAACAAGCAGTTGAGTGACAAGAAAGTCCTCATGGAGCTGGAAATGCTCAAGGTAAAACGACAAAGTGGCAAAGAGACACAAGACACTTTGACTCCTATTAAGCAAGAGAATGCAGATGACAGGGAGACTTGGCTTTAGAGAGTCAACCTACACCTTGAGAAGCTACTATGGAAGGCCAACATAGAGAATGAGATGCTTAGACACATGGCCTATCATTATAGGACCTGAAACAAGATTTGCAATAAGAGGGTCAGAAAGATGAAATCTAGGCTAAGGTGGGATTTGAAAGGAAAAAAGGAGGAGGATAGGCTTAGGATGCTAGTTGACGCTTCCTTGGCTCATCATAGCACTTGATTATTGTGCTTCTCACCAATTTTGGGCAAATTTGGAGCAAATTTTGTCATTTGCAAATTTTGGAATTTAATACACAGAAAAACTGCCTAGAAGCGCAACGCCAGACCTAGGGGTACCCAATGAAGAAATGGTTTACATTTTTGGATTTAGAGTGATGAGGGCATGCACCCTATCAAGCTTTAAATTTTTTGGGGCAGAACTGGTCCACCAAAAGGTCAAAAAACACCCTAAAAATGACCTTTCTGCCACTTTTTGGACACACAGAAGCAGGCTTGGGAGAATGACGTTTTGAGGAGTCAAAGGAGATTCAAATGCTGAAATTGTAGGTGTTTTGGAAAATAGACTTGAATAAATTTCCAATGAGCTATGATGGGCTCAATTTGGATTCCGGGAAGGCCTCCAAAAGGGACCTGAAGTGGTGTTGCGCTTCTGGCCAGTGGCGTTGCGCTTTGGGCATTTTTGCTCAGGATGGTCATTTTTCTAGTTTTTTCACTGTGATCATGGATTCTCTCTCATGGAGGTTGTTTCACCATTGTAAATTATTATTTGGCATGTAATTATGATATATAAATAGTAATAGAGGGTAGATTCATTTTTTTAGGAGTTAGTTTGAGGTCAAATGAATTAGTTTTTCACTTTTAGAGGCAAGTTGCTGAGATGCCTATATTCCTATTTCTTGTTCAATATCAGTTAGATTAGCTCCTCATCTTAGGGATTCGACCCCTAAGGATGGGATGAGGTTGAATACTTGTCTATATCTTCTTCTTCTTTCTCTTTGTAGAGGGTTGGACTCAGTTGGATGCTCAGACCTTGATTGTACACCTTTGTAAGCAGTTTGGCAGGAGACTAATAAGAATTGTAGCTATTTTTTGGGGTCCCTGTGGTATGGAGTTTTAGTGAATTTTATTCCTCTGTGATTATATTTTAATGTTTTTTATGTATGACATTAATCACTTCATTGCTTCTAGTTGAATGTTTTCAAGTTTGATAGGTAGAATTCATTGCATTAGTGCTTTGCCTTGGGAAACCATTCACCATTTCACGTTTTTTGCAGTCCAGGAAGGATCCATAGTTTTCACATGCCCTTCTTAGCTTCTCACCAGTCTTAAACATCTCACCTCATCAAGCCCCAGAGTGCTAAATCCTATGCCTACCTTACCCCATTGAACACCCTGCAATTCTGACCTAGTTTCCTAGACCTAAACTGTCCAGCTCCTCCTGATCCGATAAATCCCCTTCAAAATCCAATCAAAACTTCATGCTACTATACCTAGCCTAATATCCTTTACCCAATCCAGTCATCTTGGTTGAGATCCTTACAGAGAGAGCCCTCTCCAGGCCTAGTAGGGCTAGCTACTTGGCTAAGCGTGGTTTGTGGTTACCCTAGCATTGCCTTCCTTCAGCCTGAGGTTTAATTCAGGTGATAACACAAAGGAAGAGTGGGCCAAGGTGCCTTCTTCTTCTTGTGCAGTCTCGCTGGAAACCCTGTTGAGATGTGATATGCAACTTCTTGTATCACCAACTTTTCCATGGAAAAATTTGGTAAAACATGCAGAGCCTTCTCTATGCTATACGTCCAGATGAAGGTGCCAAGGGGTGAGGCATATCAAAATTCTATGTCGATGAATTCCTCCATCACTGCCTGCAACATTCAAGGTGGATCGTGCTCAAAGATAATCCTGTACACCGGGGTGATGAAGTGGTCTAATAGTTGTATAATAACTCCATGGAAGTTGCATTCTGAGAACAACATTTAATAAGTGCGCAGAGAGGTTTCTGAAGGTGTCCATGCCCAACCCAAACCTGGGAACTCTTGACAGGCACAAATTGCATCAAGTATTTAAGTGGACATGAAAATATTTTCTTGCCGACCCTTGGGTAGATGTTGGGCTTATGTTACTTGTCCCTTCAACCAGAGAGCCAACATGTCAGTCCAATTGAAACGTCTTCCTTTGTTCGCTAGTTGATCCAACATAATCACCCAACTCTGTGAGAATGTTTCTATACTCTCTTGGTTGTATAAGTGACATTTGAATATGACCAAGAGATGATAATATTTCCGCAGTATTATTGTCTTGTACACTTGGTTGGGTGTTGTCCTGAACTTAGACGACTCTTTCACCTAGCTCTTTAGGATGTCTCTTGAGTTTGCACTATTGCTGGGTCTGGTGAAGGGTGTATCCATTGTAACCACCGGCTACGGAAAATGATACATATCCTGAAATTCCTTTTCCATGAAAGTAGGAAGTTTTGTTCCACTGATACTGCTCAACACCATTGTCTCTAGATCAATATGCAAGACAATCCATTGGATCATGTCATGCATGGAAACACAAGATACCTGCATGCAATTTGGCATAAGACAGACTTGTGTATGTTGACATAGACTTTGTAGTCCTCCAGATTCTCCTTGAATGTGCCTGAAAAGATGTCATTTCTTTCCTGCCATTTAATCTTGATCTTCTTCTCTATGAATAACTTAGTGTCTTCATAGATGGGTAATCTCATAGACACTTGCTCAACTGCATCTCCAGTTGTGCTCTCAATGGTGTCTTTTGACCATACTCTCTTGGAAGCCATTGTACTTGTATTACCAAGAGACTGACGAACACTTGTGATACATGGAGATAAAGCAATACTCATGGCGACCACAATGTTATTTGAAAACCAAAACAACTTGAGGACAAACATGCAACACAACTTGGTGGCTCACTACAAGATTTGTGCAATTTTCACTAGGAGGCTGGGAGATTGACTACCAAAACTATGTAGAAAATAGCTTGGACTATCAATGGCCCGACTCACCGGTGAAACTACACAGAGCGCAATCCATCTTGGCTTGCTGAGGACTACAACTAGACAATGTGCAATTTCATTTGGCTTGAGTAAAACCTGGTAAGACAACATCTACGTAATTGCGTGGGCCAACGAGACAATGCCTCTTAGAATTACAAAGAGCAAGCCTCGGAGGCCAGTGTCAAGAAAGCTTTGTGAAATTTCTAGGAGGAAGGAAAAACATTTATTCTCAAAAATACGTAGTGCAAGCCAGGCAAGGCAAGGTGCAGACCAAGGCAGCCCAGACCTACCGACGGGCGACTCAAAACATGTAAAGGATGAATGCATGTGTGAAGTTGAGTGCAAAAAAGAGTGAGTGAACATGCATGCAAATATTGAGTGCAAGATTTAGTAAACGGGAAAGCAAGTAAGTGTAAGAAGCGAATCTTCGCAACAATGACTGGTAATGCAAAAACAATGTCATGCATGCAACAACATTGAGATGCAATGAAAAACTTGAAACAATGATTCTACAAGATAACATGCATTAAAATGAAGACAAGCATTCAACAAAACCAAGAAAACAATACTTGCATAAACTGAAATATAGAAAGTGATAGAAAAGCAGTAAAAGACATGAAAAGCATACTTGCCCAGAAAAAGGTGAGCTGAGTGTGCCAAATGATCCTAGATGTGATGGGGAATGCCAAAGCTCCAAGATTGAAGTGAAGAATCAGCTATGAATAATACAATAAATAATTTTGATAAGATTAAGTTTTATCACGAACATGCCACAAATCTAGGAAAAAGCAACACTTGGGGGGAGGTTTCTAAAATGGATTTTGCATGTAACCCCCCACTGCTAAAAATAGATCCCTAGACTATAGGTATGTTGTTTGCTTTTTTCTTTTTTATTTTTTTAGGAAAAAGCATCCCATGCATGCAAAGCAAGATTTCTCATTCCTCGAGGGAACTAATCAACTTGGGAGCACATGCAATGGACTGCAAGCCTTGGAGTCACTTTTGTGCAGTTTCTGGGCTGAGTGGCTCTGGTTGCCCCTCAAGGTCTGTGCAATTTTTGAATTGAAGCCAAGGTTGTCATCTAGATCCTCACAAATTTTGAGAGAAATCCCAATGATGGGCTTCTCTGCACAATTTTCAGAGGGAAGGCAGTCTTCTTGCTCTACGTATTTCTAGAGAACAACAGGCTACCTTGATGTTCTGTGCAATTCTGGAGATAGTTAATGACCAAGTCTCAAGATGTTAGTTTGCGGGTGGAAGGCAAACAAGCTAGAAAACACAAGATGAAGAGCCACAGAAACTCAACTGAAGCATAAGTACTTGTTAATGAAAGACATACTACTAAGGATGGTTGGTAGGGAGAAGCTAAGGAATTTTTTTTATACAACACTTGGCGACACACTAGTAGAACTCCAACTCTCTAAATGGACCTTGTTTCATGGAAAGCAAGTCTAACTCCTACGAAATTATTGTTCAGTTCTTTGATCATCTTGGTTTCCACACTATCTTGATTGAAATATGTAGAAGATGCCATGCTCTTGATCGGTCGACACACATTCCAAGCTAAGTCAACTCAGTTGTTTTGATTGGGGATGTGGGGTATATTGTTGCACAAGCAATATGACTGTCAAAGTTTAAGTTTCATCTCTGGTGTTGCTCCACTGCAAGTAGGCTTGGATAGTACCTTGGCAACATAAGCATCAATCTGGTGCCAGTAAGCCTATTTAGTACCCCGACAGAGTTACTTGCATGACCTCTCTATGTAGGAACCCTTTCTCTTCTTTCGCATTATTCATTTTTTCAAAAAAATTCACATTTTCATTTTTTTCATTTTTTAAGAATTGTGTCATAGGCACTTATTCATTTTAGAGGCAGAAGAGGGATCCCGACTTATTGAGAGCTAAAGAGGTTGTTCCTTCAAAGAAGTATTTATATATACTTCTAACATACTTCTTAGGGTTTCCCCCTCACCTTAATTTACTTGATTGAGCTGACGAGCGTTAACCCAAAACAACCGACTAGAGTAGGTGGTACTAGTTAGAGTGAAAGTGTTGTGTTTTCACCAAGATTCACTTCGAACATAACATATTTTCCGTTGGTGTATCATTGAATGAAGACAACAAGTTTTGCATAAAGAGAGAAGACAACAAATAACCAAGTGTTGGTAAGTGTACAAGTTGTTGGCTTGATGGGTCCTGACCCAGGTTCAACATTAATTAGGTAAACAAATCCCTAGACTACTGGCCCTTTCAGCATTAGCCTGCGGAGCACAGACTGAAGTCTCACCTGAAGCAATATGGGGGGATGTTGGAAGCAAGTTTCCACACCCTCATATGGTTGTGATGTTGGTTTATTCCTCTTATTCCTTCCTTCACATAGGTTACTTTGCTCTAGAGCTTTCCAGATGAGCCCTTTATTCCTCCCTTCAATACCTCCACGAAAGGTTATGACTGACCTTCATGTAGCCCTAACCTTTGGTTTAGATACTTTCACGCTACTAAGGCAATGTATTGCATAGATTGTCCAGTTATCTTAAGAATCTTGCTTATCTTATTAGATACTCATAGTTAGCACCACGTAAACATATATTCTTACCTACATTTAGTTATCCAACATAATTATACACATTCGCACATCACACAAGCATTATAAAGGAAATTCATACATAATGTGACAAGATGTATTAATCAAGACAAAGACACAAAATTTGCAGAATACTTCTATTTATTGGTATCTCTAAGCAATTACAGACTCTATCTACCCTGGGCACATAGTTGCAGGAGTCTGTGCACTCAGTGGCAGACTTCTACCCTAGGCCTCTGCACACTCAGCTACAGAGCCTCTACCTATGTTATGACACGAAACTTAGACTTCTTACTTCAAATGTATGACCTTCTAAGACTTCAACCATTACCTTCCTCCAAAACTACTTAGAGCTTATCTTTTTTTATATAATCCCATGGTCTACAGACCATGGGTAGATTTTTACAACCAACTTTACTTTACAAAACTAAGGGCAGACTACCCTTTATGACTTATGACACCTTCGTGCTCCGCAACCACAAAATGTGGAATATTTACAAGTTTATTACAAAATTTGACAAAAACATGGGCTTTTAGCCCCAAAACAATCCTTTAAGGGATCTTTTTCCAAACAGGCCCCCAACACAAACATCATGACTCACCCTCGAGTCAATCAGTAGGCATGGAGATCTTTGCACGAAGCCCTTCCAACTTGACTTGTACGAAAATAGGGGGTTGTGAAAAGTCAACATGAAAATCAGGAGAAGTTGAGTCAAAAGAGTCAAAGATCAACTCATGTAATAGCTTCCCAGTTACATCACAAAAATACTTAAGAATAAGATCAATAGGTGGAAGAATATCTTTGTTTATCAATTCTTTGTTGATGACTTTCATGAATGTGTAACATAATGTCTGATTAGTTGGATGTTGAATCAAGTATTTCAGATGTAACCTCTCCTTTATTATTTTTATTATTATCATTTTCTAAACATAAATATAAATAAGAACCACAAGGAGTTATAAAATTTGAAGGTTTCTCTAAACATAAGTTTGTTGTATGATATTCTGTTAAAGAAAGATAAATAACTTGTTCATGATCTTAAACATTTGGCAACACATCATGTTCATTAAAAAATGTCATAGAAGATTCTTTTTGAAGGTTTTCAAAGTTATATTCATTAATGTTGCTATCTATATCAAATTCATAATTCATTTGGGTTTCTTCATTATTATCATGTAATGTATTCGTATAGGATACATACATCTACAATAATCACGAAAACTTACATGAAAATATTTGAGAGAGAAAATTTTATGGCGAGGGAGACTTTTGTATCACTTTTGAGTGTCACCTTCCAAGGACATCATGAATAAATTCATTAGAAAGTCTTCATGGTGTATTCCCATCTTCAAAATGTTATTGTGGAAATCTTTGAGGTGTTTTGTTGGATTATCACCATCCTCATTTCAAAAACAAGTCCAGTAAGCATCCCATATGTCTATGTTAGGTAAATCATGTGGAGAACCTGCAATATCATAAAAATGCAAAGGAGCGAAATGTGAAGAAATCCATGAAACTGCTATTGAAACAAAACTAACAAGAAAATTAAACTAAGGAACACCAGGTGAACAAATAAATAAGAAAGATTTAATTTGATAACCTATAATGTGCATACAACTGTAACCTCATCCACCAACATGGCACAATCTTAACCGGTTACTTTAGTTACCAAAGGAAATGAAAACTATGCCTTCATTCCCTAGAAGCGGCGCCAAAATATGTTGGTGCGCAAATTGTATCGGTAATTGACGACAACCTAAGACCACATCACTGAGGACCTTATATCCTCTCACTCTAGGTGATAAGGGTTGACCTCCATTTCACCATAGGGGGTAATCCCAGGTGATAATGTAAATTAAATAGTCATTGTAGAATAATGTAAATTAAATGTATTTTCTAATTAAACAAATAGATACGCTAGATTATTAAATAAATAATGTTTTTTTTTAGGAAATAGAGGTTGTAGGCATATGACATGTGAAAATTTATTAAAAAAAAAATAACATTATGACTAAATGAGGCTTAAATTAATATATCATATTTCTCTCAAAACACAAAAGTTAGTAAAAATTAAAAATAAAAAATAAAATGAAAAGAGAGAAGTTAGGAAAAACTAGCTTAAATGCATTTAATAGAGATGTTATAGTTGATACAAGATCGCAGAAAGTTATATTATTATTCATCCTGCAACAAAACAATTAAATTATTTGATTTAATTTTTTTAAATAGTAAATATTGGTAGACATGCTAAACAAAGTTTACTGTGTGGGAGATTAACCAATCTGATCATTTCAAAGTATTTGTAATCACCACATATTACTAGTAAAATAAATAAATGAAAAATAAAAAATAAATTAACAATAAAAAATAAAATAGGAGGACTGGTTTTATGGTATTTAAATTTACGAGCAAATAAAATCCTAAATAACATGTATTATTAGGGACTTCAATCTGCGACAATAAATTCAAATATAATTTAAAAAACTTTAAATAGCAAGCATTCAAGTATTTAAATCATTATTGTATGAAATATTATTGAATTATCATGTTATATCAATAACCTACACTATCAACCAATAAATAGAACCTAACGTAAAAATAATGCACAGAAATAAAGGAAAGAAATAAATAGTATTAAATAAAATCCATATAGTCACAATGAACAACACCACTATAGCAACTACGTGACGGCCTTAAAAAGACTAAGCCTTTGCCTTTGATGCACCACCATCGTTCAACCCCCCTCTCGAATGAGAAAATTAGGGGTTTTATACAAAGGTCTGAATAACTATTTTATGTAACTGATACATAACCATTTTTTTAATATTCTAATGTAAAGGAAAAATGATAATGATCCCCTTCTTAGCTTTAATCGGTGAAAATAAAAATAAAAATTGCAAATCATTTCTTGGATCCACATATTTAGACCTAAACGATTGTAGTTGTTATAATAGTTTCCTCGTGTAATCTTCCATCTCAATAATATATCCCAAATCATTCCTTAATTAATCCTTTATAACACAAATAATAGTTATGATTTAATAAAACACAAATTCATAAATACATAAATAAAATCCGCAAATTTTCCTTATTCCTTAAATTTGCTCCTAAAATTGTTAAGCCAAAAGGCAAATGTAAACATTATTTGCATACCTCACGTTCTGGAAAAAATCTTGTGGTAAAAACCTTCTCCATGTTTAAGTTACACAATGTTATCATATGGGTAAATGTATAAAGAAATTAACAAGTGTTTTAATAAACCTGAATATTGAAATCACATTAACATAATATGTGTGCATCCAAATTGTTTTTTCGATTCAATTCTTCATAACATAATTCTAAAGTTAATTTCATGTGAATGTACTGGTGGATTTCACAGTAAACCATCACAAATCCTCCTCAATCATGTGATAAAATCCCCAACTTGTAAATAATATTTCACATGAATTTACACAGGTAAACACAACCTAAAATAAACCCTCAAATAGAGCATGAACGAGTTTGAGACAAATATTTTAGGTGAAGATAAATTTATAGTTGAGAAAACCCTAAAATCCCCAACTAAGGTGTAGGCTTAATAAACTTAGGGATTATAGTCAAGTTAAATCAATGGTTGTCTTATTATTATGGGTGAGGAATAGGGAGTTCTTTAATGAGTGCTTACCCACCCGATGAAATCTCATCCACTGATCTTATTTTTAGTGAAGGGATGACATGCATATCAAGTGGAGAGCTATAAGTAAATTAACCTCCTTCCTGAAACTGATGGCATTCACATGCATGTGTGGGGTGTCCTGTATAATTTTCAATATTATCCTTGATTTAATAAGATATGGTTCGATAAATATTTTGTCCTTTTGTCCTTTTAATGCAACATGAAAATAATTTGGACAAATAAATAAATATTTTTTATGCAATGTTATGAAGTTGAGCTTTGGAAAATAAAATATATATGGTATGTTGTTTATTAATTAATGATTTTCATAGATTACCCTAATATTTCTTGAACATTTGTTATTGAAATAAGAAATTGTTGAGAGGGGGGGGGGGGGGGGGGGGGGGGGGGGGGGGGCGAGGGGTGAATCAGTAATTGTGAAACTCTATTTTTGTTTTCTTACTATGCTGACAATCCCTTCTTATGTTCTTCCACTTGTGAGAGAATTAATTCAAAAAATAGTGAACCAACAATATTTCAGACAGACATATTCAAACAACAATCACATGAGTAGCACACATTGGACACAATGTTTCTCATATGGAAACTGTTATCACTCAGGTTGTTCCCTGCTTCCTAAAGGGAATACGGCCGAGGTAAACACTGACCAATCTTTTAGCTACAGGTCCTAGCCTACCTGCAACCAGAGAGGGCTCTCTCTTTATAGTTTAGCTTTGTTGATGAATGTTTTAGGCTAGTTATGATGCATTGTTTGTTTGAATTTGGTGGGTTGGTGGATTCATATAGAACTGAGATACAGCTTACAGGACAATTTGTTCCATTGGGCAATGGAGTTGAGGTATTTGTGCTTTTGAAAGTGGATTTATGAATACAGAGTGTTGTTGCAGAGCAAGTTAGGAATATGTGAAACAATTTATCAGTTTTGTTGATGAAATTGTGGAATTAGTGAGTGAAAGGCAGTGAAGAATCTTTCACTATGCTAAATGAAGAAACATGAAGGTATTGCTTAAGAGTAGTTAAGAATTCTTAAACAGTATTCACCATGTTAGGATAAGTTCAGACATGAGCAATTAAGAATTCATATCTATGGCTAATCCAGCAGAAAACATATTTAGAAATAGAGATTGAGCATAGGGTGTTTGAAACAAATCCTAGGCTATTCTTTTTCTCTACTTACTAAGATTATGAAAACATAAGAGTTATGAAATAAACAGGAAACACATACACAGTTTAAGAGAAACTTATTGTTTCAGCAAATGACACAGGAATTCTGCAGCAAAACAGAGCTTTACATATCCATCTTCAGACAGCGTTGGAACCAGAAATCTCCATCAACAATTTGTATTATCAAGAAGTCTCCAGAATACAACAGAGATCTTCAGAAAGAATTACATTACAACTGACCCTCAATGCGTTATCTAAGGGGATATATATATACAAAATAGGGTATAAAATATCTCAGTAGAGAGTTATGGTGCAATAAATTGCACCACCAACTCTCTTACAAAAAGTAAATGACAACATAAATATAGCATTTAATGTTGAGATAGCTGATATTTTTCTGTCAGACAGATTTAACTTTATGGCTCTGGAAAGTAGGTTGTAGTTGTGCAGTTAATTCCGCGTTAATTTAGCCTGCTGTCTGGTGCATTGCTGAGTCACCTGTACGGCTACTTGCTGTACCTGTATGTTGATCTACCTGCTGACCTGTCTGCTGACCTGTAACCTTTGATCTTTCTCAAAAAAGGCAAAAAGCAAAGTGGAATTATCTGGGCAAAATCTCCAGCATTGCTTGCCACCAATCAGCTGGGGGTAGCTGATGCCTCCTCATTTTTACCACTGTTTCATCTGCCTCTGTATGTCTGTAAAAGTTTGGAGGGACTTCGAACAGATGATTTATTTCATGTTCAATAAAGAACAAATTTTCCAGCTTGTCATAGAGAGACTGCCCAGAGGGAGGCCCTGCTTCTTCAGTGGAGCTGCTGGATGCTGTGATCTGGTTTTCAACATAATTGTTGATCCTTGTCATATACTGATTATATGACAGCAGTTGTCATGTGCCAGTCACTAGGCTTGGCAGTGCTTTGTCCTGTAATATAGAAATTTTTGCTCTAAATTCATCTATCTCAACCTTCATCTCCTGACATTTCCTCTCCAGTGTCTGAGTAAAATTCCTTAAGGTCAATACCTTTTTGGCTGTGAGGATTGTATCTGTTCTACTGCTTATTTGTAGAGAAGCCAGTTCCTCTCTAGTGCGGTTATTGGGAAAATGAATCATTTTGGTGGCCTGCTCAGGCATTATTCCCAGGGCTGTCCTAGCTCTCTGAATCTCCACATGAGCTATATCTATTAGCTCAACCTGTTCAAAAATTGTCTGAATGGACCTCCATTGGTCCTGTATAGATTGGCCAATTTTGGCCCAAATGATCTTCTTTATTTCTGCTAGGGTTTTACCTAGCATCAACTCCTTTTCCAGAGTTTTCACTTTGGCCTCCAAGGCCTTTATTTCTCTTTGCTTTTCTGCCACTGTCATCTTTGATTTGTCATAATTGGCTTCTAGCTTAGCCAGTTTTTCCTTGGAAATATTTATTTCAGTGACTTGAGTTTCTAGCTCTTTAATAGCCTTCATCAACTCCTCCATGCCCATGCTAGATTCTGCTGCTGCTGTTGCTTCTACTGTTGCTCCTGTTGCTGATGTAGCTGTAGTAGGTGCTGGAACAGGAAGAGGGGCTGATGCTGCTTGTGTTGGAGGGGCAGGTTCAAGATTTGTTGAAGTTTGAAGGGGCTGGGAGGCCGATTCCCCTTGCTTGTCCTGCAGAGCTTTCCCTAATTCTGCCTCCATTTGTAGTATCCTTTAGTTCATAACTAGAAGCAGCTCCATAGCATTATCCACCTGCTTTTCTTGTGCAAGCTCTGCTGTTTCAGGATGGATGGTAGGAGGCAGCTTTGCCTGTCTTCTCAGTGCAGCTATATCATCCTCTTTTTTCTTCATAAGGGATCTAACACCCTTTGGATCCTTTGGGTCATGTCCCAAATCAATAATTATGTCCTCCGGAGTCTTTATTCTATTGTTTTTTGCAGAGGAGGACAACCTCTCCAAATCAAGCTGTCTGTTTGTGTGCTTTAGGGATTCCTTTAGTTGATGGGCCAGCATTTCCCTGTCAGCAAGTGTTGCATACACGATTTCCCCAGTCTGTTTGTGCAGCTCAATCTGATCCATGCGGTGTATGTCTTTAGAAAAGACCTCCAGGTTTGTCTTGTACTAATCTGCTGTGGTCTTTGGATGTGGGACTTTAGGCTTCAGATGAGTGAAGATCATCTTTTCTTCCTTCAGATCATAAGCAGCCATTAATCTCTGCTTTTTGGCTGGGGTTGTATTCAGGAATTGCTCATAGAGTTGCACCCTTAATAACTCATTGTGTGCCTTGATCTCTTTGAATCCTTCTTTGACTGTAGCTGGTTTTTTGCCCTGTTGTCTGGAGGAGGACACCTCTATGGTATGTTGCTGGGCCTGTTCTAGCTTAAATGAGCTAGTGGCAGTCTTTTGCCTTGTTTGCCTTTCTTTGTTGTGGCTTTCTGCCAGTTCTTCACTTATGTCTCCTTCTTTTGCCTCAGGGTCTACCCTCGGCCTCTTGGCCTCTGGTTGCTGTGATGACCCTGTTGGTGGTGTGATATCCTCTCTGTCTCTCTTTTTCCCTCTCTCATCATTGAGAGGAGTCTGCAAAACTGGGTTTTGAGATTGTTCAGTTTGTTGTGGAGGGGCCTGCTCTAATTGCTGATCCTTTGATGTGCTAGGCTACCCTGTCTCTACCTCTTGTTGTTCATCCATATTTTCCTTTCCCTTTGTTGTAGTTGTTGTTGCAGGAGCCTGTTGGATGTCCTGTGCAGCTGGAGCAGTAGAGGTGCCTTCTCCTACTTGGACTGGTTGCTTGAATAAGACCTGTTGACAAGAGTCTAAGTCAAGAGTTTTTTCCAAGTCCTTTACATTATGCTCCATTATTTCTTCCTGAGTCAATTCCTCTACTAAGGATCCAGGCACCCATTCATCTTGATTAGAAAAGTGTTGTATTTGAGGGATTGGGCAGTGCTTATAGGCTAGCAGCCTATATTCGACCCTCCTGGCACTGATGAAACCTTCAGGGTCATAAGGGACCCACCAGAAGCTTCTCTTGAGTTTGAGCTATTGTCCTAGTATTTGATCAGCTTCTTGCCAACCATCTTTTTTGTTCATGACAAATGGGCCTAGGTGGTCCCTGAACTTTAGGTTGGCTTTTTTCTTGGCACTGTGAAAGTGTGTCAGATCAGAGTTTATAAGCTGTCTGTAGTACTCCAGGGAAAATAGCCTCATAGGCACATATTTTGGGAGCCTGTAGGGACAGAGCTCACAACCATAGATTCTGATGACAGTATGATTTTGGTACAAGTACCAATCACCAATTTTGTAGCTCCTGGATAGCTGTAAGATTTTCTGCATATCCTTGGACAATCTGATAGGAGGGCTCCTCTTTAAGAGGCATGTGACTGGATACACAAACTGA
>APFE031396202.1:431-23213 GCA_000404065.3 Pinus taeda | reverse complement strand
ATGACACTGCCAAATGAGCTTAGTAGTGGCATTTTGACTGGCCACTTTCCTAGTCTTTAGTTTGGGGTTCATTTTCACTTTTCTCTTGACCACTTGATTTTCTTGCCCTTTGATTATTATTTTAAGACATACCCTCTTTTCATTTTTTAATTTTTTGTAGTTTGTACACAAAATATGGAACCTTTGCTGCCATGCAATGATGATCATATTTAGCCCTTCCACTGTCAATCATGAAAGATGAAACCTATTGGTATAGGAACCTAACAGAGCATACAACTCTTGGTTGTTGATAAAGGACTGGTACCCAACCGCTAGTTGTGATTCCAGCATAACCCAAATTTTTTTGCGAACTCACCCATGGTTGTCCTTCTGAGGAAGACAATGAAAGGGTATATGTCCCTCCATATGACGGTAATCTAGTGCTCAAAGGAATAATTTTCCTTTGGGGACCAGTTTGCCCAAATTGACCTTATGATGGATCAATTTGTCGAGACTCAACGTAAGAGATTCCAGATATAATTCCGGACGAACAAATGGGAACAGTCCATACTGTCGAAATAGTCCCAGGATGGACTCCATCTAGTGATTTAAAACTGGTTGGGACAGATGGCACGCTGGCGAACATTGTCAGAATAGAAGGAGGAGCTTCCGCTATTTCTGTGTCGAGTGACACAGTCCTTGATGTTGACAGTTGTTCAGACATATTAAGTCTATCCAAAATATTCCTCAGTGATTCTTCAGGAACTTCTGAGGGTGGGTGAATATTCTCTGACGAAGAAGGATATCGGGCGATCCTAGCTCCAAGTTGTGTTGGAGTGCTAGATGGAGGATCTTCCACAATCTCTTCTATGGCAATCAATCTAAGAGGAAGAGGCAAACTGTCAGGTCCGTAAAATATCTCTGGTGCTGAAGAAGATGTAAGTTATGCAGTAGCAGACGGTCGGGGAGTAACACCTTTTGAATCGGCTATAGACGGAACCAGTTTAGGAATAGAAGTGTTAACCGTCACACTAGGATCAGTTGTAATGTCCTGTTGCTGTTGCAGAATTTCTTCCGTAGAGGCAGGGATTCTAGAAATGTTCGGAGTAACCGGAGTCTCTGAGGATGTTGGAGTGCTTGCTCCAACCAACCTATGGGACTTTGATCTGGTTAAACGAGTTCGTTTTGTCTGGAATGGCTTCGCTTCTGGAGTTAATGATGGTTGACTCGTAAGTCTCCGCAAACGATGGGGTTTTGATTGACTTTCTTCCATGATTTTAGATTACTTGATCAACTCAAAATAAAGGGAAAAATGTTTTTCGAATTAAATGAATTTTAGATTCTTGGACACAACTTGTTTTTTCAATTTTAAAAAGTCGATAAAAAACAAAAGATGACTCTAGTCACCTTCAATTTTTATTGAGATTGAAGTGACAAGTGCTCAGAGGACCTTTTCCTTTAAGGAGTTTGAAAAGGAGCAAAATGGACTTCTCTGGAGATCTAGGCAGAGAGGATTACCAAACCAATCGTAAAACGGCAGAATACTTTTTACGGTACGACAGTTAGTCTTCCCGAATGCTGTGTTCAGTGCATTATGATCGATAGGGCGGCAGACATGGCTTCCTAAGGATAAAGGATGCAGCCTATTGTGGTCTCCCAATGTATACGCGACGGTACGTGGGAGCACAAGTCTGTACTGGCACTTACTGTCTCAGAGTGGAGGAATCACCCAACCAACACTGAAAGCAATAGTTACCAAGCTTTACAACGCCGGAATACGTCTCTAGCCTAGATCTCTAGATGTTGTGCGTTAAGTTCCAAAGCGTTGTTAGATTCATTGAGATTTATTTTAAGTTGATCTTGCTTAACAGTTTGCCTTTCAGGTTCACCACGTGATGTATGTATAATTCCTAAATGTAGTCTAAGATGATAAACAAATGTTTTATCTTCTTTGAGCAATGAAAATCCTAGCTACTAAAGGGAAGAAAGTCAAGCATCTTTTCTTCACAGAGTGCAGAGCACACGCTAATATGCATAGTCCTAAATCAAGCCAAGCATTCAAAATGCAAATGCACATGCATGCATTGGTTTTCAGCTCTCTTAATGTGTAAATGACACTAAGAAAGCTATGTGCAAAACTGAATTACTTTTAAAGTGACTGTACTCAACAAAATTCTTTTTCAAAATGAAGTGAAAGCAAGAGAGACACTTTGCAATTTTGAAATGGAAATTACTTTTCGACACTCTAAAACTAGTAATTCAAATCTTACGCAACAGTAACTGTATAATCAACTATCTAAAACAATGGGATTGCTTTCTAAAACTGAAAACGACAGCTACAACACTTTCACATCTAGGGACGAAAGTTCGACTATGTTACTTTTTGCAAAAGAGAACTAAAACGACGCACAATACATAAAAAACATTTATAGTTCTTTGCACTAAGGAGGCAGAATAATGCAAGAGAAGGGGGTATTCATAGAAGTACACTGATTATAGACAACAAAAAACTCTTGAATAAGACTGAAAACAGTGAGAAAAATCCACAGTCGGAGGGCAAAATCAATCCTCCCTGACCATCGCACTTGTTACACAGTGAATTCAGTATGCAACGCACCTACTCCATTCGGGAAGTGCGATGCATACAGGCTGCCTTGAAGGTAGGGTGCGATGGTTACAGTGCGAGACTTTGAACGAGATTTCACTCACAGTTTGCAGTTTAGTTCAGGTGTTTAAGCTGAGTAAGTACTAATCAATGTTTGTAAAAACACAGGGGTGATCTAAGAGGTTACTAGATCCACCACTCACGACAATTAAATTGCTTGCAGATATATTGTTTAATTTATAAACAAAACCCAGAGATTGATTGAAGCAACATTGATCTACTTTGCATTTGTATGACAAATGCAGTTCGAAGGCTAGCTGGCTTGACTTCAGGCTCTGTCTGTATGTTTATAAAAGAAACAAGGATAGATAGGCTAACAAGTAATCTAGTCTCTCCCCAACGGAGTCGCCATTTTTTTATACGGGAATAGTGTCCACACAGATGCTTCTATTCCCACTAAGATGGGTGGCTATCTTAGAAACAAACAATCAAAGTCTACTATTGATTCCTTTTATGAAAATAGATGAGAGGAGAACCAAGAGGGCCAACCTGAGTCTTGCGCTCGATTTCCTCCCTTTCTTGATAGAGTTTTGCCGCTTGCTCTTTGTCTACTCAGCTTCGAAAGGACCTGTAGAATCACAGCAACATACTACTATGCAAGAAACAAGGATCTAAGTTCATAAATAATGCAGGATCAGATGTACATTAACCATATACAAGCATATATAAACAAGTACACCAGAATATCAAAGGAAACAAGAATAACTTTATTTAGATAAAAAGTAGCAAGAGGATTACAACCATGAGCTCTGACCCAACATCATCCTCCAGCTAAGAAGCCCTTCTTCACCTCAAGCAAAGCAAAATCACCCAACACTATGAATGTACACCAGAATACCAACAACATTTCTCTATAAGTTACAAAATTGTAGCCTTTAGATCTCTGTGATGAGGGATCCATATATAGATGATTACAGAGAGGTGACTCATCTTTTTGGATCTTGATTAGTGTCTTCTCTCTGATAGTTCCTGCTTCCACTTGGAGAATGAAGATCTCTTACTCATCGTTGGTCGAAAATGGAGTGGCAAGTATCAGAGGGGAAGCTTCTGGAATATTCCATGATCTTCCACCTCGCATTTTTGTCATTGCCATTTGTCCATTCCCGACCATCGCACCCTACAGAGGAGGAAAACAATATGCATCACACCCTGTACATTGGGAAGGTGATATGCATCGTACCCTCTGCATTGAGCTTTCAGTATGGTCCAGTTTTGACCATTTATGAACAGTTTTCAGTGGAGAACTTCTGGGAGATGATGTAATCAGTTGACCTTGTTCCTTTAGGCAGTGAAGCAACACTTTTAGGGACTTAAGAGCCCTCAGTTTATGGACATTTGTGATTGGGGTTGAAGTGCCCAAAAATGTCTATAACAATATATTTGTATCATTTTTTTATTTATGGATATTTCATTTCATGCATTACTTTTGTTCACAAGGAAATATATTGCAGAGCTTATGTAACAAATGACTATAGTAGAAATAGAAGAAGAGGATCTTATAAGGCCCCAATGGATTATTATGAAGGAAACAAATCTAAAAGTTGTTATGAAGTTAGTCACAATTCATTTTCTCATTTATTGGATTACGTTGAATGTTACAAATGTAATAACTATCGTGAAAAAACAAATGAATGTAAAAGCTATCCAATAAGGCCTCTCAAGCAAATGGGCAAGAAGAATCCACAAAAAAAATGGAAAAAGAAGCAAGAAATACAAGAATGTGGATATGTGTTGTATGATCAAAACCAAGTAAATAATTCGTACAATGAAAGTGGTTTCTCAATTCATATGTCTGGAGATAATAGAAAGCTTCTATAACTAAATAAAGTTAAACGAGGAAGTGTTATATTTGGCAATAATGCTCCAACAAGAATAATGGGAAAATGGGAAATTTTTTTAGACAAGGGAAAGACCAAAAATTAGAATGTATCATATTTTGATGGTCTTAAATTGTAATATTTTTAGTATTATCCAAATGTGTGATCAAGGATATGAGATCTTGTTTAGTTCAGATGGATGTGAAGTAAAGAAAGAATATTTAGGTAAAACGTTTGTGAAGGTAATTATAACCTCACGAAATGTATATGTACTGGATGGAGGAAAAGGAAGCTACTACATGGGAAAAATAGATGGGATTTGGTTATGGCACAAGAAATTAAGTCATCTCAATTTTAATTATATTGTCAAGTTAAGAAGAAAGGATGTTGTATGAGATATGCCCAAAATTTCAAAAGTTAAAAATACTATTCATCGAGATATGCCTTAAAAAATTATTCATAGAGATCTCTGCGGACCCGTAATAACTCAACCTCCAAGAGGTGAAAGATATTTCAAGTTCATAGTTGATGATTATACTAGAATGACATGGGTTGATTTACTAAAAGAAAAGTTTGAAGCTTTTGATAAGTTCAATATCTTTAAATCACTGGTTGAAAATGAGATGGACTTGAATATCAAGTGCTTAATATTAGACAGAGGAAGAGAATTAATATCCAACAGATTCAATAAATTTTGAGAGAAAAATAGGATTAAAAGACAATTTTCAACAGTTAGAACTCCTCAGCATAATGTTGTGTCTAAAAGACTAAACAAGTCTATTCAATAAATTGCCAAAGCAATGTTTGACGAGTAAAAAATTGCAAATACTTTTTGGGAAGAAGCAGTTCAAATAACAGTTAAAATTATTAATATGACTCTTTGGAAGTAAATTTCATATCAAAAGAAATGAGAACAACTTAGGAAACTTTAATTCCAGATAGGGAAAATTTTAAGGATACAAATTTATTTTAAATTTTAGAAACCTTGGTGAATCTTACTAGTCACTAACATGAAAAGTATAAAATGTTTTAAGATACTTCTATAAAAACATTCAAATTTATAATGATTTTATATAGTGTTTGTAAAATTTTGGCAATTTTTTAGGTAATAATTTTATACTATAAAATTTGGGTGAATCATGTTTAGAGAAAAAACAAAATTGGCAAATATTTGTTTGGACAAAACAAGGAAAATTATCCCACTTGCGAATATTAGCTCCTAAAATTTTCCCTGATTCTAGAGTGGATGAAGGAATTTTGATTGGCCATTACTATATGAATAAAGGCTATAAATTATATAACAAAATACTTTTCAAAATATTTGAATGCATTAATGTAAGAATAGATTAGGAATCTATTGAAATAGGTAGACAATAACAATGTGATGAATCAAGCGATCCAATTAGTTATGATCCCCAAGAGGATGAAATAGAATAAAAACAAGAACATTAAGAACAATAAGAATAAGAGGAAGATGAGGAAGAGGTTGAAATTCCACATCTAAAGAATCCCTCAAGGTATGTTTAGAAAGTTCACCTAGAAAACCAAATCATTGGTAATAAGGAGTTAGGGATTCAAACTAGAAGGAAATTGATAAGCACACCAAGGCATGAAAAATTTGCTTTATTGTCCAAGATAGAACCTAATAACTTTAACAAACCATATGAAGATAAACATTGGGTTAATGCTATGGGGGGAGAGATGGACCAAATTAAGAAAAATCATACATGGGAAACCATTGCTAGGCCAAAAGATTAGAATGTAATTGGGACTAAGTGGGCCTTTAGGAATAAACTAAATGAGGATGGATAGGTAGTAAGTAATAAGGATATATTAGTCTAAAATGGGTATGCACAAGTCGAAAGTGTTGATTTTGAGGAAATATTTGCTCTCGTAAGCAGAATTGAAGCCATCATAGTTAAAATGGAATTATACTAGTAATGGCACAAATCAAAAGATAGTTATTCAATATATATACATAATATGGAAAAACCATATTTATTTATTTTATTTTGTAATATTGAAGAGAAAGAATATATATGTTGATATAAACAAGTTACTAGATAGGTAGAAACAAAAAGGTAGAGTTCCTTTATGGTCATTGTTGGAGGTGGCAAAGGACAAAAGAATAAAGAAGCTTAACTCTTTGATGACTCATAAATAGTCATTAAATAGTTGAATAACCATGTGGAAATTTTGTTTGTCCTCCATCCTGTGAATTATTCGGGAATATTTATAGTATTTTCATGAATAGAATATGTTTATAGAGAACTAAACGAATAGATAGAGAAACTATAAAAACAATAGTTGGAGCTATAGGTAGGTACCTTCAGTATTTGGGAAACTTGTTGGAAATATGGAGAGGTGGGGTGAATTAGTATTTCAGATAAATAAAAAATTATTAGAAATGTGTATTTTCAATTGCATTCAACATTCAGTTATCAAGAATCATTAGGAACACATAGTCAAGGCATAAATATCAGACACATGAACACATATATTCTAGGTGGAAACTCATAAAAGGAAAAAACCACCATTCTTCTTCTCTTCCTAATATTCATTCCTTTCCTACATAAATTCACAAGCACCCACCAGTACGAAGAACCCAATCCATTTTCTATGTTTTTCTAGCACTCAACAACAGGAAATACCCACTCCCTTGTCTTGTTTTGCTAGTACCCACCAACCGGAAGCACCAACTACCTTGTGAAGTTTCATTGACACCCACTAACAGGAAGCAATCACTCCCTAGAAACACTTCATTGTCATCAACCAATAGGAAGCATCTACTCCCTCAGATCAATTTACTAGCACCAACCAACTGGAGGCATTGACCCCAGTGTGCATCTCCCTTTCATCCATTTTCAAAATGGATCCCCTCCATTTAGCCCAAACTTCAAAATAAGCTTCAAATTAATTTATACCGTCCTACAAATTCCTCTCTATTCAACAAGATATTCACTCAAATGTCATCAATAACAAGTGATAAATTATTCAAAACATCAAGTAAATAGTCTCACAATAAATCCCAACATCACAACCTCTAAGCAATAAAGAACATATCTTCCAACAACCTTCTCTAAACTATGTCATTAACTTTCATACCTTAGTAATAGAAATGAACCAACTCCAAATTTCAAATAGCAGTTATGGTCACCATACAGTTCTCATTATCATCAACATAACCATACACTATGTCATTAGTGGTACACTAATTCTCCAACTTAGAAACACTAAGAATTTGACGCAGGAGGTTGATCAAAATAAGGTGGTAGTCTTAAAAATAGACTATTGGTTACTTTATAACCGATTAGATGCATTCAAGCAGATTCTGTACATGGCTTACTTTATCCCAAGGGTCCCACTTTTCCCCTAAAATGTCGGTCCCATGTTGACTTTCCCTTTTTAAACAGGCACTTCACTCTATGACGTTGATCTCCTCTCTCCAGATATAACGGTCATCACTCACCGTGATCAACAAAACAATTCGGTGATCACTTTACGTCGTTGATCTCCTCTCTCCAAATCTAACAGTCATCACTCACCCTGATCAACAAAATAATCTGGTGACCCTCCACTGTTGATCAAAGCGCACTTGATCCAACAGTTAATAACGATATCAGGTGAGCCAATTGCACGAGGATTACCCGCCCGATAAAGTGATTTTTTCTCTCCACCTGAGTGCTACATGTTGGTTGGTTAATGGAATCAGGTGACCACCCCAAATTACCACTTACCACTTTTCCTTCACTCGACAAATACCTTCACTGGTAAAACCTGCTTTTCCAATAGAGACCATGTGAATTAAATCAAACTTAAATAAAGAGCTTAATAAATGTTTTAGTGCATAATTCCAAGATTACCCATTAACACTAAATGACCGTGATTAATGATAAACACATAAACACTGAAATTTACAATTAAAGTGTGAAAATAGAGAAAATACCCGGTTAAGTTTCAGAACGTAGATACACAAAGGTAAACGAGATCCTGCACTAGGATTAACACACAAATGCACACTGAATCAATTTCTTCAATGTAATAGAAGTTACAGAGTCTTAACCCTCTCGGATCAATTATAGTAATTTATTTGACCTCTGTCTCAATCTCAAAATCCTATCTATCACTCAAACTCTTGCCTCTCACTCAATTCTCAATCATCTCAGCTAATCCCTTTCCATTAATGTTTTTCTCTTTTATGAGTCAAATCCTATTCTAATTGCACTAACAACGTGATCTCTATTTTAATCAATCTAACAATCGAATCTCTATTTTTAAGCTCTATTACACATCTATGCTAACAACTTATCCCTTAGTCTAAAATAATACAATTTCCTAATTATTACAATAATGAAGTAAAGATCATTTTCGAGAGATCCAACCCTCTCTACCAAAACTGACTTTTTGACCACTCAGGTGAATGAAATTCAACTCATTTAGCCACAACATGTGAACAAACCGTCACATTGCTAGCTAAGTCCATATGCTCCTCCATCAGACTCTTGGGGAAGAAAAGAATCATCCCTCAGACTTTCAGGGTTTACTCCATACTTCTGCAACTTTGCTGTTGTCAACCAACTAGCATCGTCCACTAGTTGTCCTTTCCATTTGACTAGGTATTGAAAATAAACCTGTCTTCTGGTTCTTTTGGATACTATTTTCTCCAAAATAGCTTCCACCTCTTTGTTAACTATCTTCGACATTTGTTCTTCCTAGTTCAAAGTTTGAACTTCACCTTTTGTAGTTTCCTTATGTAGCTCTTTCTTTGTCTCTTTGTATGGATACAAATCTGAAAAATTGAAGATAGGTGATATTCCAATTCCTTCTGGCAATTCAATTTCATAAGCATTAGTTGAAAACTTTCTTACAATTCTACATGGCACTAACTTTTTCATTTTTAGTTTATTGTAAGTCTTAGCAGGAAATCTTTCTTTTCTCAAATACACCATCACTAAATCTCCCACTTGGAATTCTCTCTCTTCTTTTCATATCTACTCTCTGTTTGTATTTGTCACTTCTTTCCTGCAATCTTTCTTTGACATCTAATTGTAGTCTCTGCATTTTCTATGCAAACTCTTCAGCTTTTGCACTTCTTGTCTCCCATTTACCCAAATTTCTGAGCTCATACACACCTCTTGGAGTCATCCCAAAAACAATCTGAAATGGACTCATTCTAGTACTTTGATTTGGAGTGTCATTATAACCAAACTCAGCCCAAGCTAGTGCTAAATCCCACTGCTTAGGATTTTGATACACTAAACTTCTCAATATGTTTCCCAAGCTTCTATTTACCACTTCAGTCTGTCCATCTGTTTGAGGATGGTATACTGAACTGAAACTAAGGTTAGAACCTAGTTTCTTCCAAAGAGTTCTCCAGAAATTCCCTACAAACTTTGTATCTATATTAGAAACAATACTTACAAGCAATCCATGTAATCTTATAATTTCTGAAAAAAATAGATTAGCAATATGTGTTGCATCACTAGTATTCTTACATGCAATGAAATGTGCCATCTTGAAAAATCTATCTACCACAACATAAATGGAATCATTCCCCCTTTGAGTTTTAGGTAACCCCAAAACAAAATCCATGCTAAATGCATCCCATGGTCAACCTGGTATTGGCAATGGCTGGTACAATCCTGTATTCTAGTTTCTCCATTTAGCATGTTGACATATCCTGCACTTCTCAACAAATATCTTAACATTAGTTTGCATATTTGGCCAATAGTAAAAAGCATTTACCTGAGCAAAGGTTTTTTCTTGTCCAAAGAGACTAGATAATCCTCCACCATGTTTCTCCTTTATTATGTTTTCCCTCATAGAACATTTGGGAATGCACAACTTGTTGCCTTTAAACAATAAACCTCCTTGGATAAGATAATCTAACCACTTACTTCTTTTATGAATTATTGGATTTTGTACTGTTGTATAAATATTTTTGAAATTTGCATCATCTTTATACATTTCAACCATTTCTTCAAATCCTACAACACCAGCTTTTAATTCTTGCACAATCAAATTTACCCTGCTTAAAGCATCAACAACTTTGTTCAACTTACCACTTGTGTGTTTTATCACAAAAGTAAAGCTCTGTAAAAACTCTACCCACTTGGCATGTTTCTAGTTCAATTTTGGTTGGTCGTTTATGAACTGTAATGCATGATTATCATAATAATATAAACTCCTTTGGTAGCAAATAATGTCTCCATTTTTTTAAGGCTTGTACAATAGCATAAAAATATTTATCATAAGAAGAATAGTTCTTCTTAGCTTCATTTAGTTTCTCACTGAAGTATGCTATTGGTCTCTATTCCTAACTCAAAACTGCTCCAATTGTAACCCCACTAGCATATGTTTCATCTTGAAATACTTTTTCAAAATCAGGTAAAGCTAAAACTGGTTTCTCTATGACTTTCCTCTTCAGCAACTTAAAATTCCTGCTTGCTGCTTCTATCCACTTGAATGGATGATTAGTCTCCTTGATTGTTTCAAGAATTGGTGCACAAATTTGACTAAAACCTATGATAAATTTCCTATAAAAGATTGCAAGACCATTAAAACTTCTTACCTCAAATATATTCCTTGGAATAGGCCAGTTCCAGATTGCTTGGACTTTCTCTAGATCCATTTTCAACCCTTCTTTAGAAACTAAAAATCCTAGGTAAATTAATTCTTCTTTCATGAAACTACATTTCTTCAGATTTATTAGTAGTTTCTCTTTCTGCAGAGTTCTTAAAACCAATTTAAGATGCTCTAGATTTTCTTCTTTACTTCTACAAAAAACTAGAATATCATCAAGATAAGCAATAACAAACTTTCCTGCATATTCCTTCGAGACTTCATTCATCAATCTCATGAATGTGCTAGGTGCATTAGTGAGTCCAAAAGGCATCACTAACCACTCATACAACCCATTGTTTGTTTTAAATGCAATCTTCCATTCATCTCCTTCTCTAACTCTTATTTGATGATATCCACTCTTCAGATCTATTTTAGTAAAATACTTTGAACCACTCAAGAAATCCATCAAATCATCCATGCGTGGTAAAGAAAACCTATACCTAATAGTGATATTATTTATGGCTCTAGAATCTATACACATATTCCATTCACCTCCTTTCTTTGGACTGAGTACTGTTGTACAACACATGGACTAAGACACTCTCTGATTAGTCCCTTATCCATCAGTTCTTGCACTTGTCTTCCAACTTCTGCATTCTCTTGAGGAGTTAATCTGTATGCTGCTTTGTTTGCAAAACTTGCTCCTGGTATTAGATCAATATAATGACTAATACTCCTGATTGGTGGCAATACATTTGGCAACTCATCCACAATAATATCAACAAAATCATTCAACAAAGTTTTGATTTCTTTAGGTAAATCATCTAAGTTTGTGGAAGTCAAAATTTCCTTAGGTCTCCCTATGATAGCAAAATTCATTTCTTCACCTTTTCCAACCTCTTACAATAGCTCCTTTCTACTCATTAGCATAACAATGTTTCTAGGTGCTCCTTTTTTAGCTTCATCCTTCAATGGCAACAGTGTATGTTTATTTCCATCCTTCTCCAGAGTATAAGTATTTTTCCTCCCATCATGAATAGCTTTCTGATCAAACTGCCAAGGTCTTCCTAGCAATACATGGCATACATCCATTGGCATTACATCACACAATATCACATATTTATAAGTACCAATCTGTTTCTCTACCTTGCATTGTTCTGTCACAATAATCTGATGTCCTCTCTGCAACCGTGACACTTTGTAAGGAGTAGGGTGTACTGTCTTCACTAATCCTAGCTTGTCCACCATCTCTGTAGAAACAAGGTCATTAGTGCTTCCACTGTGTATTATCAATTTACAACATTTACCTTTGGATTTGCATGTAGTTCTGAATAAACTCTTCCTCCGATCTGGTTCTCTAGTCTCTTTCTCTGCCTTAAGCAATAGCCTTTTCAACAACAGGGATTCTCCTACTTCAGGGGATTCTTCCTTTTCTATAATTTGAGGCGTTTCTTCCTTTGTCTCAGCCACATTCACATTCCTCTGACTTGTTTTTATATTATGAGGACAATCCCATGATCCATGTCCCCATTCTCCACATGTGTAACACCAAATATCTCTTCATCGACCTCTTCCTCTGGGTGCAAATATTCCTCTATTAAAATCTCCTGTTTGCAGTGATCTACTACTTGAACTTCCTGGTTCATTCTGATGTTGCTAAACCTTAGTTTGGTAGTTCCTCTACCTCTTACTGAACTTTTCCCTCTATTCCTTTGATTTTGTTTTCTCAACATCTTCTCTTCTGCCTTCAAACCTGCTTGATAGGAATATACAATGGTCTTCAGGCTCAAAACGCTGATCTTATCCTGTATGTCATATCTTAAGCCATTGATATATCTGGCTACCTTTTCCATGTCATCCTCTACATGTCCTACTCTAATACTAAATCTATCAAACTCTTATGTATATTCTTTAACAGACATTCCTTTTTGCCTTAAATTCTGTAACTATTTGAAAATATTTAACTAATAATCATTTGGCATAAATTTAGCTTTCATTTTACTCACCATTTTGTCCCATTGCTTAATCTTGGACTTTCCTTTTCTTATTATGGATGTTTGTAGTTCATCCCACCAAATAGTTGCATGGGCCTTCAATCTGGTAACTACAAAATTCACCTTATTTTTGTCATCAACCTCCTCATAGTCAAAATATTTGTCCAATGAATTGATCCAATCCATTAGCTCTTCTACATTGAGACTCCCTTCATACATAGGAATTTCCACCTTTGGTTTTCCACCTACTTTAGCCAACATCTTGATAACTTTGGTAGTTTCATTTTCCTCCTCTTCCTCTTCCTCAGAAGATTCTTTTGCAGTACTAGTAACTCCTTCATCAGGTGTTCTCCTTTGAGTAATATCCATTGTGTCTATCCTTATACACAAAATTTGGATCTCCTCCAACATAATTGCATTTTCTTTAGGTCTTCCTTGACCTATGCTAGTTCCCCTCCTTGGTGGCATGTTTACTGCAGTCAAACTCAATCTCTGTGCTTTGATACCAAAATGATGTAGGAGGTTGATCAAAATAAGGTGGCAGTCTTAAAAATAGACTATTGGTTACTTTATAACCAATCATATGTGTTCAAGTGGATTCTGTATGTGGCTTACTTTATCTTGAGGGTCCCACTTTTCCGCTAAACACGTCGGTCCCACGTTGACTTTCAATTTTTAAATAGGCACTTCACTCTACGCCATTGATCTCCTCTCTCCAGATCTAATGGTCATCACTCACCCTGATCAACAAAACAATTTGGTGATCACTCTACACCGTTCATCTCCTCTCTCTAGATCTAATGGTCATCACTCACCCTGATCAACAAAATAATCCAGCGACCCTCCACTGTTGATCAAAGCGCACTTGATCCAATGGTTAATAGCGATATCGAGTGAGCCACTAGAACGAGGATTACTCGCCCGATAAAGCTATTTTCTCTCTCCACCCGAGTGTTATGTGTCAGTTGGTTAATGGAATCGGGTGAACATCCTAAATTACCACATACCACTTTTCCTTTGCCCGATAACCACCTTCGATGATAAAACCCGCTTTTCCAATACAACCCATGTGCATTAAATCAAGCTTAAATAAATATCTTAATAAATGTTTTAGCGCTTAATTCCAAGATTACCCATTAACAATAAATGACCACGATTAATGATAAACACATAAACACTAATATTTACAATTAAAGTGTGAAAATAGAAAAAATACCTAGTTAAGTTTCAGAACATAGATACACAGAGGTAAACGATATCCTGCACCAAGATTAACACACAGATGCACACTGAATCAATTTCTTCAATATAATAGAAGTTACAGAGTCTTGGTCCTCTCGTCTCAATTACAACAATTTATTTGACCTCTGTCTCAATCTCAAAACACTATCTATCACTCAAACTTTCACCTCTCACTCAATTCTCAATCATCTTAGCTAATCCCTTTCCATTACATTTTCTTCTCTTTTATGAGTCAAATCCTATTCTAATTGCACTAACAACTCGATCTCTATTTTAATCAATCTAACAATCAAATCTCTATTTTTAACCTCTATTACACACCTATGCTAACGACTTATCCCTTAGTCTAAAATAATACAATTTCCTGATTATTACAATAATGAAGTAAAGATCATTTTTGAGGGATCCAACCCTCTCTATCAAAACTGACTTTTTGACCACTCAGGTCAATGAAATTCTTAGCCACAACATGTGAACAGACCATCACATTGCTGGCTAAGTCCAAATGCTTCTGCATCAGAATTAATCAACATCATGCTTAGAAATGAATTCTAGCAATAATAGCATTCTCAACATAACAATACAACAAAGAGAATAGTCATCATGTGATCTCCTTGTCACAAAGTCATAATAACTAGTCCTTGTCATGCATAGCACCTCAGCAACATACAATCACTATTAAGTCCTAGGCATCAGCACTTTAAAAAAATACTAATTTTAAATGATAACATTGTCAATTCACAACAAATTCACTAGTCTTAGGAACTCATTCTCAGTAGCAAGGAAAACCATCATAAAAAAATTCATTAGTAACAAATCTCTATAATACAATTCCTTTGTAGCCAAATCCATGAATAATCATTTTACAGTATGTGGTAAAATAAGTAACTTGGAATATGAGGTTCAAGACACAAACACTATCATGTAGTTTTGTTTTCAGTGTTAGCCCGGGAAACTATATGTTTTGTTCTCTAACCTAGGGAGTAAAAAATTGTGATGATAACACCCTTTCATAAACACACCAATCACAATATTAGTAACCTAGCCAGACAATAATAAAAAGGAACCCGAGTCACACTCTAGTAGTCATTTGGGTGAGATTACTAAACAACGGTATTGTTAGAAAAAACTCAATCTAGACAATGTGTATGTTAGGTCCCTATAATACTAGCAATTCCCCCACTACTATTGTCATTGTAGTACTTATTGTTGTTTTTGTGCCCCTATTGTCCCCATATTTTTATTATTGTGCCCCATAGAAGCCCACTATTGTTATTTTTGTGCCCTTATATTATTATTGTTATGTCGGCTTTGATTATATTATGACCCCTTAGACTCCTATATATAGAAAGGAGGTTTTGTCATTTGTATCATCCAATAATTTTTAATTTGTGTAATGTAAAGGAGGTTTCCCCCTCGAAGAGTTTGATTTATAAGTCATTGATCTATCTTTTCTATCTTTTTGTGAGTTCGTTTCATAACATTTGGTATCAAAGCTTTGGATTCTAGGGTTTCACTGATCCAAAACATGTCATCGTGGAATTTTCGCTATAACTTTGTTTTGGCGACATTTTAGAAGCTAAAAAAAGGATCCGTTTGAGCCGAAATCTCGATGATCCTCAAGTCCCAATTTCAGATATTGTCTGACTATATTTTCGGAGACATGATTCAAGGAAGTTAGGGTTTTCATAGACTCTCGAATTACATCCCAAAGATGTGATCTTGGGAAGATCGTCATAACTTTCTCTATGTGTATCAGATTGAAATTTCGTAAGACGTTATAGAAAGAGGATGGAATGTAGTTTTTTTTATTATTTCCAAGTCTGAAGGTTGAAACAGTGACATGTGGCACTTCACAAGTTCGCTCTACTGAAAAAGTTTATAATCAGGTCATCTTGGGAGATTGGGCATAAAGCTTTATTAGAGAAACAAATTTTGATCAGACTTGTGGCACTGGAGATAGGACTCAAAGGGCTACCATAATTTGCAATTTCATACCTTGGAGATCCAAAATTGTAGAGGTACATCAGATAAAATCGAGCTCCTATAAACTAAAAAAAAAGGTGTGTAGTTTTTTAAAATTTTTGCATAAGTTTGGTTTGAAAAATTAGTTTGAACGAATTCAAAGGGCATAATGAAGCATAATTGTCATTGATTGATGCCCGAAGAAAGAAAATGGAAATACCTAGTAAGAAGCCTGAAATCTCTGGCATGACTCATGAAGAAGAGGAAGAAAGGCAACATGGTGTATTAAAATTAGGAGACCAAGTGCAACAAAATTCACTCTTACAAAAAGTAACAAAAGCTAAGATGGATGGCGTGGAAGCTAAGATGGATGGTTTAAAAAAAGGTGTGGAAGCTAAGATGGAAGTTTTAAAGAAAGGCGTGGAAGCTAAGATGGATGGTTTGGAATAAAAACTTAAAGGCAACATGGAAGATTTGAAGATAGATTTGACAAAGTTTCTACAAGAAATGCTTACTAATGGCGAAAGGGTAGTAAAGGAAAATCATGATGAGAACAAAATAAATGTTAGTCATGGTTTCATAGACTCTAATGGATCAAATATGCACCATGTTCCAATTATCAATATGAGGAAGTTTGATGGCAAGGATCCCATAACATGGATACTATAGATGGAGCAATATTTCGATCTCCATAATGTGAAAAACACACAAAAAGTATGCATTGCAACTCTATATTTGGAACCAAATCAGTTTGTATGGTATCAATGGCTTTGCTCTCGTAAACACATTATCACTTGGGAAATTTTTACGGATGAAATGATAGCACATTATGAGGATAAAAAAAGAAACACTTTGTTTATCCAATTGATAAATATCAAACCAATGGCTCAATGATGGAGCACATTGAGGACTTCCGAAAATTGAATATAAGAGTCAAACATATTCCAGAGGAGCATATGATTGATGTGTTCATAGGGAATTTAAGTGTTCATAGGGACTTTAAAGGATAACATCAAACATGAGGTTCACCTTTGGGAACTTGATTCATTGGAGACGACATTCAGGTTGGCAAGAAAAATGGAAAGCAAAATTATGGCAATAAGGAATCCTACCACTCACAATTATAAATATTGAAGTGTTGTTTCCCCTAGCCTTCCATAACCTACAAGGTTGACACCAAAACAATTGGAAGAAAAAAGAGCGAAAGGGCTTTGTTGCAGTTGTGATAGCAACTACACTAAATGCCATAAGTGTGCCGGGAAGAAATTATTTTACATAAATTGTGAAGAGGAGGAAGAAAATTTACAAGAAATGTCAAAAGAAGAGGATATACACCAGGAACAAACTCTGAAGAAAGAAGAAAGGGATCAGACCATATCTTGTAATGCATTAGCTGAAATTACCACTGATCAAACTATCAAGATAGAAGGACATATCAAGAAGAAAAAGGTAATAGTGTTGATTGATTTGGGCAGTACCCATAATTTTATTTATTGTAAGGTAGCCAAGGAATTGAATTTCTTCCTATATCTAGCACCAGAGTGTCAAGTGATGGTTGCAAGTGGAGGAACCACAAATGTTGGAAATAATACTAAGAGGGGGGTGAATCAGTATTATCAGATCAATTATTTTATTTCCCAAATAGATTTATATATGCTACGTCAGTGAAGTGAACTAGCATGTACACGAGACTATGCTTAAAGAAACCAATGTATATGTAGAGAACTTGTGATTTAGCAGTTTATCATGTGTTGATCTTAAACTAGTATACCAGAGATTTCTTAGACAGTGCAGTAAAAGCAGAATAAAGCATCACACATAAGAAACACACATGAACACCAAGATTTAAGGTGGAAACCCAATGTGGATAAAAACCACATGCTACTGTCATCTTTGTCTTCTTTTAGTAATAAGAAAATATGTTTACAATCTTGTATTGGTGCAGACTCATACCAATACACAGGCTTCTACCTGTAGAAGGTTACAACCTTATCTCATTTTCCAACTTCTAACGGAAGGGAGCTACCACCCCTAGCTCTTGTACTAGCCAATATGTTTACTAGTACGTAGATGCCGGCCTGCAGAAAACTCCACTCTTCCACCAGGGATCATGTTTCATGAATTTTCAGACTGGATACTCCTAGATCACTACACCACAAGCTGAAGGCCACATTTCATCAAATTTTCACACTGGACCCATCAAAGTCTTTTAAACTTAAACTGCATCAATCAATATTCAGTTAATCTGAACAATCAAATCACTGACACCAAAACACTGTGCTGAACCCAGAACCTTGCATCATCATCTAGAACCAACTGTAACCTCAAAAATCATGCATTAGAGTGTATATGCTACTTGGTTGAACCGAACTTATGTGTATACGCTACTTCCTTTAACCCAACCTGCGTATATCTCTAAAGATATTGAATTATAAACTTTTGAACCATAGAGTGTACCAATCAGTGACATTCTAAAGATGTTCTATCATATTATAGAGTTCAAAACTGATAGCAGCAATGATCACCCTTCCTTCTCAATCAATCAATCAATCAGACTCAATTTCCTTATACATCATTTCTACATTCAGATCTAAGAGGACTTCATTGAAAGATAGCAGTAAAACAACGGAATTTGATCAGATGGGTCAGTCAGATCTGAACAGAAGTTTTATATTTTTGTATACACTACTTGAAAGAGTCGAACCTGTGTGTACACACGCTTTGGCCGAGACAAACCTGCGTACAGATCTACAAATTTTGACTCACAACTTTGCTGCAATTTCAGACTTCAGACGAACCCAAATCATGATAGATAACAGGTAGAACAGGGGCAAAAAATTAGATATGGTCTCAAACAATGTCATATCATTCAATAATAAGTCATTTCAAGTCTCATGATTCCTGATCCAATGTTGAACACAAGGTGCACATGAAAAATTTCAGATCCAGTCCCAAACAAAACCCTGCAACATAATCTATACTTCAGATAGAAGTATTCCTTAGAATCTCATTTCTTACACCCTTTGGCCTAATGATCTTCTCCTCCTTATATAATCTTAGGCCTTTCTCAATACCTTGGACCAAAACCACTTAGGACCAATACCTTAGACCCAATACATAGGGTCAATACCTTGGACGAAATGCCTCAGACCAATTACCATGGACCAAAATACCTTGGATCAAATACCTTGGACCCAAAACTTGGTTTTCCAACATGTACGCGCTTTTCCTCATTTCAAAGTGTGTGTATACGTTATACGCTACTTTTGTTATGTTAAACCATGTGTATACGTGCCTTGGACAAAGTGAACCAGCGTATGCCTCTCTTTATTCATTCTTTGGAGTCTGATCTGTAATCCTTTGTTTTTGACCTGCTGCACTGTGAACATTCATCTGAGTGAGTTGCCGTCAAGGACAACACCTGTATCATAATGCCAACAATCTCCCCCTTTGGACTTGATGGAAACAACAACACCAAGATACTCTCCCCCTTTGACATTAAGGGCAAAGGATAGATCAAGATATTCTCTCCCCTATGCTGTGCATGCTCCCCTGAGTACATGCGAAATTGTCTCATTGAGCTCCCCTTTGTATATGCTGAGTTGCACTGAAACTGTCCATGCTCCCCCTGATCACAAGAACAGTATGCAAAAGCATTCTCCAAAAGAGTAACATGACTCTATAACTCAACTATGTGAGTATGACCTTCCTCTCACCAATGAATCATACATAAATTCATCTCCCAACCAAGTGGGAATATACCAATTGTTTATACATGACAAAAATATAATTTCATCATCCATCTTATGCAAAGTGGGGATACAAATTACATAATTTTTCCAATAGGACTCATTCAAATGTATGAGAAGACATATCACACCCGAGACTTTTACATGACTTAAGCAACAAAAGGTATAAATATCTGAAGCCATAGTTGGACTCATCAACCATAATACAACCAATGCAAAATTTGAGTGAACGTTAATGCTCCCCCTGAACCTATGCTACCTGTGCATTGTTAACAAGTAAATGATCGAGGCATCTTTTTCAGTTAGATAAAAATTAATGAACTAAGCATATCAATAGAATGTGATCATCAACATCAGATAGAGCACCCATATCAGAGCCTGCCCCACTATTTCTCTTGTCTCAAAAACATATATGCTCCTTGTCCCACAGAAACCCATGTGTGTACGTGACTCAACTTCATGAAACTTGCGTATAATAATCTTTCTCTAGAAAAATTAGATTTAACAGCAGGATGATGCAACAACTACTCCCATCTTTTGTTTGAGATATTCAAATGTTTCTTTGGGCGGTGGTTTAGTGAATATATCAACAACCTATTATTTGGAGGGAACATACTCCAATTTGACTTTTTGTTCAAGCACTGGTTCACGTAGAAAGTGGTATTTGATGGGTATGTGCTTAGTCTTGGAGCACATGAATGGATTCTTTGAAATACTAATGACACTTGTATTATTACATACAATGGAGATGGGCGGAGTATATGTGATATGAATTTATTGCAAGGTTTGCATCATCCAAAGTAGTTGTGTGCAGCAAGATGCAGCAACCACATATTTTGCTTCAGCTGTAGATAAAAAAATTGAACTTTGTTTCTTGCTGAACCAAGACACTAACCTAGAACCCATATAGAATGCACCACCACTAGTGCTTTTTCTGTCATCAGCACTTCCTTCCCAATCTGCATCTATATATGCATGAAGAGTAAGATCTGCATCTCTAGGGTACCATAAACAAAGTCCTAAGTTCCTTGAAGATATTTGAAAATTCTTTTGACTACTTGAAGGTGTGATTCCTTTGGATTTGCTTGGAATCTTCCAACTATTCCTACTACATGCATGATGTCAGGTCAAGTACCTATTAGATAAAGTAGACTGCCAATCATGGATCTATAAGTTGGTTGATGTACTGTTGCTGATTCATCTTTTGAGCTGAGATTGCATCCTGTTATCATTTGGGTACATAAAGGTTTTGAATATTCCATTATGTACCTTTTCAAGATTTGTTTGAGATATTTGGTTTGTGAAAGAAAAATAGCATCTTTATTTTGTTGAACTTGTAGACCAAGAAAATAGGTAAGTTCACCAAGCAAGGACATTTCAAATTATTGTTGCATTACTGAAGCAAAATTATGACTCATGGATTCTTCATTGCTACGAAAAATAATATAATCAACATAAACAATAATAATTAGCAATTTATCAGTTTCAATCTTTGTATATAGATTGTTATCTGCTGAACCTTTTGTAGAACCTTGTTGGTGTAGATATTTCTCAAGGCAGTAATACCAGGCCCTTGGAGCTTGTTTCAAACCATAGAGGGCCTTTTTGAGTCTGCATACAATTTTTGCATCATTTCCAAGAATGAATCCTTCTGTCTGTTAAATATACACTTCTTCTTCTAAATCTCCATTCAGGAAGGCTAATTTTACATCCATTTGGTATACTTTGAAAATCTGAAAGCTAGAAAGAGCAAGAAACATCCTTATGGCTTCAAGTCTAGCAAAAGGTGCAAAATTTTCTTCAAAATACATAACTTCTTGTTGAGCATACCACAAACAAGTCTGGCCTTGTTTCTAACGACTTCTCCATTTTCATTTAGCTTTTTTTTGAATATCCATTTAGTTCCTATAATATTTTTATCATGAGGTCTAGGAACTAATTCCCAAGTATCATTTTTTCCAATTTGCTCAAGTTCTTCATCCATGGCCTTGACCCAACATTCATCTTTGCATGCTTCTTTTACATTTTGAGGTTCGGTGGAGGATAGTAATGCTAGATAGATTGAGGTCCCTTAAATAGTTCTTCTTGTCTGTACACCTGCCTCTCATTCCCCTAAAATTTGAGTTTCTGGATGATTTTTCTGAACATACCTGGACAGAGTCTTTTCTTCCACCATTATCTCTTCTTCTGGTGCTTCATTGGTTTCTTTTTCAATATGATTTTGATTTGATGTGGGAAAATAATCCCCATCTTTTTCATTGTCATTATCTTCTGTTGATTTTATCTGTTTTGGATTTTTGAATGCTTCATCAACTACAACATCAATGCTTTCAACAATTTTTCCAAGTCTTTTATTATAACATTTATATCCTTTACTTCTGGAAGAATAACCAAGAAGAATACCTTAATCTGCTCTGGGTTCAAACTTACCAAGTTTTTCATCACTCCTTTTGATATAACATTTGCTTCCAAAAACTTTAAAGTATTTCGCAGTAGGAGTCTTACCATACCAAAGTTCATGTGGAGTTTGAGTGTTGTTTACCCAAATATTTGCTTGGTTGAAAATAGTTAAGGCAGCGAATGCAGCTTCACCCCAGAAGGTTGTAGGAGTTCCATATTCATCTAGTATATCTCGAGCCATTTGTTGAATTATTATGTTCATTCTTTCAACCACACCATTTTGTTGAGGAGTCCTTGCGGTGGAGAATTGCCTTTTTATTCCATGTTGTTCACAAAAGTCAAAGAATTCATCCGAGGTAAATTCCCCTCCTCGATCAGATCTGAGGCATTTGATTTTTCGATCTGAT
>APFE031396199.1:106977-125267 GCA_000404065.3 Pinus taeda | reverse complement strand
ACATGATTTAATGTTATGTGTGATTTTAGCACTAGAAATGATATTAAACATCTTATATATTAGTTCTTTTATCATATTTATGTGTCAATGTATTTATTTTATGTTGTAGATGGTTTAAATATTAACAAAAATTGGAAAATAATGAAAAAAATGAATATTTTTGTACCAAATGATTTTTTCCCGATTTTTTCTGATTATTTCCCAATAATTACCATTTTTTCCTCACGCCAATATTATCCCGATAACGATTAATGCAACATTGGTTAAAAATTTAAGTAAAAGGATGAAAATGAAGATTAAGGAGAATGTCACTTTTACTTTAAGAATTTAACATTACCATGAATAACATATCAATACTAGGGACTAGACTTGATCATTAAGTTGCCCCACTCAAAAATTACATGTTTGTTTAAAAGACAATTGCATTTCAAACATTTAGCATCCCTTATAAAACCTCGTTGCCTCAACTGCCCGCGATAGTTTCCGATTTTATTGCGGTTTTTTGGAAAAAATCGCGATAATTTGAAAAACTCGTGATAATTTCCAAAAAATTGGGCAAAAAAAAAATACCAGCAATAATTTCGAATAAGACTCGCGATATTTTTGCTCTGCTGAAAAACTCGCAATAAAATGATAAAATTGCGATAATATCACGATTTTCACAACACTGGCTACAACCTTCTCTCGTTTTCCAGCTTCTACTGGAAGGGATCTGCAACCCCCTAGCTCTTGTACTAGCCAATGTGATTACTAGTACGTAGGCGCCGACCAGAAGGCTACGAACTTCTCTCTTCCTCTAGGGACCACGTTTCATAAATTTTCAGATTGGATGTTCGTGGTACACAACAATACACATGAAGGCCTCATTTCATCAAATTTTCATATTGGACCCATCAGAAACATTGAAACTCAAACTACATCAACCAACAATCTGTTAATCTGAACAATCAGATCACTGTCACCAGAACACCATGCTGAACCCAAAACCCTGCATCATCATTCAGAACTTGCTGCAACCTCAAAAATCATGCATCAGAATGTATACGCTACTTTACTGAACCCAACCTGCGTGTATACGCTACTCCTGTAATCAAACCTGCGTATACCTCCAAAACTACTAAAACATAAAATTTCTTAATCAAGTCTATACCAACCAGCAGTATGCTGACCATCTACTATCTATTTACGGAGCTTTACACAGGAAAGAGCAGAGATCACCCTTCTCACTTATACAATCAATCAATCAGATACCAAACTCTTTATGCATTTAGTTTTACATTATGATCTAAGAAGACTTCATTGACAGACACCAGTAAACAACAAAACTGATCAGATAGATCAGTCAGATCTGAAGAAAAAAGATTTTCTTTTGTATACGCTACTTGGAAGAGTAGAACTTGCGTGTACACACACTTTTACCGAGATGAACCAGCGTACAGATCTGCAAATATGGGCTCATAACTTTGCTGCAATTCCGGACTTCAGACAAACCCAAATCATGACATTTAAAGAATAAAATAGGTGTAAATAATTAGATCTAGCCCAATCGATATCAGATCATTCAATGATAAGTCATTTTAGGTCTCATGATCCTTGATCTAACATTGAATTCAAGGTGCACATAAATATTTCAGATCAAATCACCAACATAGCCCCGACAACATAAAATATACTTTAGATAGAAGTATTCCTTAGAAACCCATTCGCTTGCACACCCTGCCCTAATGATCTTCTCCTTATACAGTTTTAGGCCTTTCTCAATACCTTAGACCAAAACCACTTAGGACCAATACCTTGGACCAAATACCTCAGACCAATAACTTAGATCAAATACCTCGGACCAAATACCTTGGACCAAAACTTTGATTTTCCAACCTGTACGCGCTTTTCCTCTTGTGAGAGTGTGTATATACGTATACGCTCTTTTTTTCTCTGTACCAGCGTGTATATGCCGCTTTGACTAAGTGGACTTGCGTATACTTCTTAAACTGCTTTGCATCAACCTTTTCCTTCACCTTTTTTATTCTGATTAGTAGACCTTAGTTCCATCTTCCTGTTCTTTTGTATCATTGCCCTGTTACCTCTGAATATTCTTGTTGTACTGTGAGTTGCCTTTTATCAAACCTGAATTGACCTGTTAGTGAGTTGCCATTTATCAAACCTGAATTGACCTGTGAGTGAGTTGCCATCGAGGACAACACTTGTATCATAATGCCAACATGGAAGTCTTGGTTGTTCTGCTTCAGCCCAACATCCCACTGTTTAAGATCTGTGTCACTCTTCCTAGTTGCTCGATTTGCCTATGAGATTCTGACTTTTGCTCTCCCAGTCTCACACTTTGACTTCCAGCTACAAAAATAAAACCCTCCAACGAATTTCGAACTCCCTCAAGGCTTATGCACTGCGTCTGCGAGGCCTTGTGTCTGCCTCTTTTGCCTTTGCGTTGCCTCTCATGGATCTCTCTCTGCCTCCTCTACTGAGTATTCTCGGATCAAGATAAATCTGCAACCAAAACTATCCTTGCCCCTCACTCCACAAGCTCACTTCGAATTTCTCTCTGCTAGCTGCGCTACTTTAGAAATTTGATCTTCTGAACTCTATTCAGTGTGTTCTACAAGTGCCCCTCAAGCCTCTTCTTATATCTTTCTGTTGGACAACCAACAACCCAGATTAACTTCTAATCAATGGCTTAGATCATTTTGGCTTGCTCCTCGTCTTCTTCTAGAAGCTACACCCACAATTTAGATTAGTACCCTTTAGACTTAGTGTCCCATTAAAAATAATTAATTATTTTAATAAAACTGTTTTAGGTGGAATTTCCCAAAATGTTTTCTGGGTATTGTAGAATGCATGTGTTTAAGCCTCCTTGCAAATTTTGAGACTTAGAGCACATCTGTTGTTACTAGAAATTAATATAGAGGATTGGAGTCCTTGAAAAGACCAGGTTGGAGCCTGAACTAGTTGAGAGGGTTGGTGCCCTAGAGGATTGGAGTCCTCAAGAAGACCAAGTTGGTGCTTGGCAAAGTATAGGTTGGAGCCTGGTAGATTGAAGATTGGAGTCTTCATCTAGGGTTGGAGCCTTGAAGCATTATTGTACTTGATTCGTAGTAAAGAGGATTGGAGTCGTTGTTGAACTTATTAATAAAATTATTTATTTTTGTTGTTTATTTTGTCACCTGTTTTATAGGTAATCTTAACTGGCGTAAAAAATAACAATTGTAGAAGAAATACTGATTCAACCCCCCTCTTAGTTTTTCCACATCTACAACCTACATTCGAGACTAACTTCAAAATAGCTGAGAGAAAGGACTCACATAGATAGGGCATTTAAACTAAAATAAACCAAGATGTTGTATTTCACTTAGATCTAGGTCTTGCACTTCATATATAAATTTGCATATTGCAAGAACTATTCATCCGGTAACTTGGAAATTTAATTCATATTGTGCAAGTAAATTGACTCCTAAGGCATTGGTTCCAAACTGATGATTTCAATAAATCTAATCAAGTGGTGCCTAAATAATCATACTTGGCCTTAATTTTAACGAAGTTGCTAGGCCATTCAGTTGTGTTTCCTTCTTTTCATTCATTGGGACTACCCCCCTTAGTCTGCAATTAGGAGACAACTTAAATGGAGAGGGCAGGGATCAGAGTGACAACTCCTATCCTGAGCGTTGTCGCAATCTGATGTACAATTTGAGCTACAACAAGGGGCATATGGAGTCAAGTAAGGGATCATTTGGGAGAAGGAAAATGGATCTAAGGCATTATCTAGGGCTGCCCTCTACTAATTGCGGAGGATCAACCTAGTATCTTACAAAATCCAAGAAGTTCAAGGGAAGGGTCTCCACTAGAAACCTTCCAATGGTTTTCAAGGTGGGATTCATCTGAAAGAGATCAAGTAAATGCACAATCTCCACTAGACATACAATTGCACTTGATAATCATCCATTCACAAATCCAACATGATTAGAGAGACCACTTTCACAAATCCACCTGCTGAAAAATCGGAAAGGCAGAAATATTTTCTCTTGTTGATAATTACTTGTGATTTCTTTGAGTTATTATTATCTTTCTTATGTTGTTCTTTTATCTTAGTTCATAAAGCAATTACCAAAACCAAAACAAGAAGAGCAAGGACACCAAATGTAGGCGAACAACCAGGGCAAAACCCCTATATAGGGAAAACTTAGTCAAGAACTCTTCCTTCAGTAATTCAAATGAAATAGACCAAGACTCTAGACCAAAAGACCTTTCTCCTCCAACAAGTCAACTTTTCCTTGTAATAGATGATCTCTTCCAAAGTTACCAAGCGCCAACTTCTGAAATGCAACTTCAACCCAAAATTTCAACCCCCAGCTTCAGAATTTCGACCCGGCTTTAGGAATGCAATTTCAATCTAGCAACTTCAATAGCTCTAGCCCAAAAACTTCACAACTTCGACCTTGATGTGGCTTCACAACTTCAATGCGGCTTTACAACTTCTATGTAGCTTCATAGCTTCGATGCAGTTTCCCAACTTCGATGTAGCTTTAGAATTTCGTTGCCCATGAGAGAGAGAGAGAGAGAGAGAGAGAGAGAGAGAGGGACCCAAAAACTTTGATTCCAACTTCCTTCTTGAAGATCACACTTTTTCTGCCCCCAACTATTGCAATTCGAACTTGTGTGAGATGTGCTACCAAATGAGTTGAGTTGCTCCAATATATAATGAGTTTGTGAGGTCTAATTCCCTTGTTGAGGCCGACTTGGTGGAGGATGTCTAATTGACCTATTTTACAATAAAATAATTTTTTTCTTTGACAAATAAATCCTAAGAAGGGTTCTATACAATATGACATGGACAAGGACACTTGACATAAACCCTAGAAGCCTTTAATGGAGGTTTGGACCTAAAAACAATTGACCAAAGCATGAAACCCATGCTTTAATAAGTCAATTTATTTAATAATAAAATTTCTTTTTCTTTCTTTTGATAAATACATTTCATTGTGACTCATGTACAATTATGAAGAACGACACTAGTTACATTCTTCGACACCACTAGACATGCAAGTAGGTTTCCAAAGTGGACATGCAGTCCTTCAATAATGGGCACATCCTCAAGAAGCATAATCCAAATCCTTCCAAGAGGGAGACCCCTCGAAAAATCTGTTTCAGCATTCGACATGTATGGATTTCAAGGTGGCATCATTTATTAAGTAACGAACCAATAACCCCTCAAATCCACTTCAACAAGGTCACACAAAGTTGGCTTAAGCATCTAAGTTTATGTTTCAGGTCAGCCCAGAAACATCTGAAGGATTGCTATACACACACACGTATGTCTTGAACATCTCCCATATTGTTTCCAAACTAAAACTTCAACGCTCCAATTTTGTTGGCTGGTACAGAAACTCCCCTTTTGTCTAACTTCTGTGTACCGTGACTTGCTCATGATGCTCGACTCTGATATATAATCCAATAATTCACACTCGGTAACATTAATGCCTTCATGCTGCTGATCAATCAGATGTGTCAACATTGCCCTAGCTGTGCTCTTCAGAAATTTATTAATAGCACCTCCTTTTCAAGCCAAATCGCCCTCCTTAAAATAATTACTTTCATTGCAAGCCTGGGATATGCACCTTCTGTCTTTGTCCAGTCATTCTATGTTAATCAACCAAACCAGAATGTTGATCTGAGGATCAGCCTGGACCGCCAAATTTTGCTGAATTGTAAGCTTCTGCAATCTGCTTACAAATTTCAGCATTTTTAATTTTTGGAAAAGATACTTTTGGCGCCTCAAATCAGCAGTGTGATGCATTGGATCAGAGTATGTGGTGAGGAATATAAAAACAACACGTCTAGGGGGCTCTTCTAGACTCCTTAATAGTGCAGTTCATGTTCCAGGTGCCAACACATGACATTTATCAATGTTGCAGACTTTGAAATGTGAGAAAGATGGAGCCAAAACAACACCCCTTAAAATACTTTTAACCTTCTCTATACCATCAGTATTTGTCGCATCTCTTCTCTCACATCCATACTTCTTCCAGAACCAAAATCTATACATTATCTATAGAACCCACATGGCCTGAGATTTTCTCGGGATAGACAAGTCAAAGCTGCTAAATTTTTTTAGCAGTTGATGTCTTATCTGTGCTATGGGAGCCTTGAAAAAAATAGACAGGCACTTTTGCCTGTTAAGCTAGCATCAACATAATTTGTACATCCATGTTTTGTCCAACCAGTTCATCAAAGGTTCTGGGTCTATATTTCTAACTCAGGGGTCTGTGCCTGTCCTCATAAATTGCACGTTCCCTACTTCTGGTATTAAAACCATTTCCAGTTGTTTTTGACTTCTTTATGGTAACAACCTTGGTTCACAGACCCTGCCTCTGTGCAGATTTCAGTGGTAACATGGATAATCTTTGTTTGAGAAATTCAGTTCATGTGGTCCATAGAAGGCTCAGGAACCAGAAATGAGTCTTCTAGAAATATGATACTTTGAAAATTCAAACAAATGCTCTTTACAAAACTGTGAGCTTTTTGGTAAAGAAAATAAGCTTCCTTTCTTCTTTCTTTTTTGAAGTTGTGTCAACTCTGTAAATGACAAGCAATAGGCAACACCATCTAATATAAAGGCCTTGGCAGCTGTTTACTTATGTTTATTTCCCATAACGCTTTAGTTATGCCTAGTGAAGCCTCGCATTGGTAATTAAAATAAGTATGGGCTTCATCTGCATGCAAGTTCCAAGTACAGGAAGGATATCACCTGTCACAAGGAATGTTGAATTCCTTGTTGGCTATTATCACATGGCTTAGGAATGTGATTGCATTGCTGCCAGTATTTGTCAAGAATAGTGGGCTGCACTTGGAGTTGGACCAGGCATTCATGATTCTCTAGTATAGAGAATTTCAATGGTAGTTTGTTGTGAAGGTAATATTATATATTGCTTTTGATTGTTACAAATATAAAACTTTTGTAGTCGTGAATAATCGTTGTTCATAAGCATGATGAATTTTATGGTAAACCATTCAAGCTGTCTCAGTAACTGTTATGGGAAAGAAAAAGGTCAAACTTGGCATGTCTTTGTTGATGAGAATTTATGAAATGATTGATATTTTCTATGTTACTATGATGACAACTAAAGTTTGGGTTTGTAACAGGCATCACGACCTTTTGTTCTGTATTTTACGTTTGCGCATACATTTTCTGAAAGACTCATAGTGGTAAGGCCCTTTGCATTCCTTACAATCATCACACAAATTTTGTAATTACTGCTACCATAGCATTGTTTCTTTTTGTTAGAATTTTCAGTTATAAATATAGCTGCTTTAACATGTTTGTATCTGCTAAAGTTGTTATATATTTCTATTCTTTTGGTAGTTCACAGAGTGGATTAGATGCCATGGCTGGACTGTGGGAGAACTTTGGGGCATGTTGATGGAGTATTCAAGCCAAAGATTACAAGGGAACATGTATGCTTGCTTCTTCGAATGGGTTCTTCCACGGATAAATAGAGGTCTGTTCTTTTAGCAAGTATTTATCTGATTTATTATTGGCTTTGGCTAATTTTTGTTTTCTTTGTTGGTTTAACCATATCTCATCATAATAAATACCACTCTTTAGGGAGGGATTGTTATTTTCATGTGTAAATGCTTTCTTTGTTCCTCTTTGTAATGTCTACAAAACACAATAAGCCATCTCAATAAAAACAAAACAGTGTCAAGCTTCCCGTATAAAAGTACGTGCTGGTCTGCATGTCTGATTTATTTTCAAGGATAATCAACAGTCCTCGCTGCCTTATCATTCATGTTAGTTCATTCAGCAGGTTATGTGTCACTATGGGTTAATTATAAAAGGACGGATATTCTTGTATAAGAGTTTCTAGAATCTACTTCTATTTTGTATCTTTGTAGTGAGGAGACAAAGAGCTTCTATGTCTTGACTCTTGATAATCGATCTCTTTTTTCTTGTGGGGTGCATCTGTTTTCTTGCAATTTTGTTTTTCTTGCGAGATCTATACTTTTGTGTTAATTTTAGGTATGTTCTATGTTTAGAGCAATTTATTTCAATTTTCACAGTTAGCTTAATATCTTTTCCAGATTAGCAATCACATCAACGTTAAAATAAACTGCAGATAGAACATAAACATAAATCATAGAAGACAAGCCAAGACAAGAGGACACAAGATGTGGCGCTAGCCAGGGACAAACCCCAATGTGGGGAAACCCTTGATCAATTCTTCTTATATGTTCTTCAATAGTTCAGCAGAGAGAGAGAGATAGAGATAGTACGTTTACAACAAAAGTCAACACTTTGACTTATCTAGATGAGATCATAGATCATCTCTAAGAAGATGATACATGAGATCAGTTGAAGACATGCTGCTTCAATTGATTCTCCAAGGTGACTCCTTCACCTATCATTGTGCTACATTTCGTCACCATGCTGCACCTCACCGCGCTGCACCATGCTGCACCCATCATCACTATGCTGCATCTCATCACGCTTCATTAATCATGACTGTACCCATCACTATACTGCATTATGTGCCATTGTTGCACCATGTTGCCATCCTGACCTATGTGTTGGCTGTACCTTGCCGGCTTGTTGTCCCTAGCATGCTTATTGTCCTTAGCTTGCTGTTAAGTACCATACAACTGTCCCAATGTTAGTTAGTTGTTCCTTGCATGCTGCTCTTCTTCGAAGACAGATGCTCCTGTTGTTCCGGCAGTTCCCTACAGTTCTGGCAGTTCTTGCTGTTCCGACTTTTCCAGCAGTTCTGGCAGTTCCGGCTTTTCAGGTTTTTCCGGCTTTTCCAATATTTCCGGCTTTTTCGGCTTTTCTGATAGTTTCGACTTTTCTGGCTCTTTCGGCAATTCCAACAGTTCTGGCTTTTTTAGCTTTTCCGGCAGTTCCGACTTTTCCAGCAATTCCGGCGTTTCCGGGTTTTCTAGCACTTCTGGCAGTTCTGGCTTTTCTGGCTTTTCCAACAGTTCCGGCTTTTCTAGCAGTTCTGGCTTTTTGGCTTTTATGACAGTTTCGACTTTTCTGGCTTTTTTGACAATTTCGGCTTTTCCAACTTTTCCGGCAATTCCGTTTTTCTGGCTTTTTGAGCAATGTAGAGCTTATTCTCCCATGACTGCATTTAGATCTAGGGCATGTTATCTAGGGAAGCGTATACCCTAGGGCACTCCCTCTACCTCTTATCTTCATCAAAACCAAAACAGGATGAAGTGAGATCACAAGAGTGAGTGTGTGTGTGACAAATGACTTCAAGTCCTCTTCTATTTATACTAAAATGTAGAAGTTGAATAGACATGACTATTGGGCTTCTGAGCCTACATAAATTACTGGCCGACTTGACAATTTGTCCATAATCAAAATAAATTCATATCTTCATAAATATTTATCGGAATCAGATGATCTTTAGATCAATCCTACACCTCTCGATGAGAGGAATCCAAGAAAAATATCAGCTACCATAAATAAGATGACCCACATGGAGTTTGGCCCTAGTTGCTAATTTTAACATTTTGTGATTTCAAGCTTAAGTTGGAACTTGTTTCTCTTGCGAGATCTATACTACTTTTAATTCGATCAAATTCCTTCTTAAATTGCATCTTCTTCTTTGGGTTTTTGTCATGAAGCTTTATCATAGTTCAATATCATGAAAATGAGTTTGTTTCCCCATGTTCTTGTACATGAAAGATTACTAGTATAGAAACCATTGTTACTAGTTCCAGCTCATACTACCCAATGCTCATCTCTGTGTGGCAACGTTGTGGTTGCAAGGTCATAACTGATCTCATGTTGGGCTAGATGTCCTCTTTAGTGCGTCGTAGAAGTGTCAAGCTATCCTTCAAGGGATATCCAATGCATCTGAGACAAACCACCTAAGACATACCCCCAAGATCAAGTGAGATCAACATCATTAGGTCAAGAAAACATAAAAGTATCATAGTGAACCATATTTAATGCAAGGGGAACCAAAATACTTCACACAAGCCTTGCCTTCAAACATCTTTCTTGCTGATGATCTATAAGAAAGTTACGATACCTATGTTTGGAATGGGAATCCAATTAGCCCTATCAGGTGCTTCCAACCCCAAGGGGAAGGATAGTTCCTAGGAAGGCACATCAATCCATAGGTGCATGTAATAAAGATGAGTATGGGATGGGAAAGACTTCAAGGAAGATGTCATTATGTTAATTTTAGTTAACAATGGTATGTTCTATGCTTAGCACAATTTACTTCAATGTTTCTTAGTAGTGCAATAACAATTTCCAATTTCTAATAGCAATCACAATAATCACTTTGACATTAAAAGCAGATAGAACATGAAACAACATGCAGAAGACAAGCCAAGACAAGAGGACACCAGCTTTGACGGGTGCCAGGGAAAAACCCTTTGATTGAATCTTCTTATTATTATATCAAATGTTCAGCAGAGAGAGAGGGAGAGTACAAAAGTCAAATTGACTTGCCCAATTCAAAGTCAAAAGATCCTGAAAATTTATGCAGTCAACTGCAGTCAAACTTTAGCCCTAACCAGAAAAGTCAATGCTGGTCAAAACAACAATAGAATGCCCTCAAAACAGCGTAGTCTTCCCCAATCAAACTCGGTTTGATCAGGAGGTCAAAGTCAACCCAAAACAGTGACAAAATCAATGGTCAAATTTTGTCAAGCTGCTGTTTGAAATCTGCGGTCAACTTGCAATTTTGGTCTGTGGTCAAAGTTCTCAGAATGCCTCGATTTCGATGCCAAAAGATGCTGCCCGCTGAGACAGAAGTAACCCCAAAAAAATCGAAGTCAAATGATGCCTGGAAGGTCATAGTCAATGCTGGTCAAACTGTAGAATTTCTGTGATTTTTGGCCCTACAATTCTGTCCTGAAATTTCTTCCTCCTTGTGCCACACATGGGAGAGAGAGGATGCCCAATGATGTACGAATCAATGAGGGAAGGAGAGGGAATGTGTGAGAGATGAAGATGCCAAATGAGGTAGGAGGACACTTGTATTTATACACGATGATGAGAGTGAAGAGTCATGTCTATTAGGCTCCATGAGGCTACACGATGATGTGGCTGACCTAAACAACTTGTACATGAGCCGACATAAATTCAACACCATACTTCTGCTTGTCCAAATGAGATGATCTTTATAACAATCTTGGTCCTCTCGAAAAGAGGAATCTAATGCAATCATCATCTCCATCAAGAGAGCTATCCCAAGGTGGAATTTGGCCCTAGTTGCCAATTTTAACACTACCTCTCAACTAGGGAGAATTCCATCTGTCAATCCATCCATCATCATCGATCATCATGCCATCCTCTCGACATGAACCATCTCTGTATCTCAACTTTGCTTTGTTGAGCATTGATATGAATAATGAAGAAGCACTGGTCGAGTCGCAAGATCTTACCACTCTCCACTGACAAAAGTCAATCTAGATGTAGAACCTCAATCAGACTTGATCCCAAATCAAGTTGTTGAACTCCAGGAGAGGCAGTGGTGAGGTCAGAAATAAGATAAGCTTATTTTTTCTTATCTACAATATCAGATTCCTCATACCTGGAGTTTCATGACTTTTTGGGAGGACTACCATTTCCATATCGAGCAATGGGAACATTCCTCTTTCCTTTATTGTTGAACTTGTTGTTCCTTTGATAGCCACTGCCTTTGTAATTTTTGTGGTTGTTGTTATCATCACCCCTGGGATTATCCTTCTTGTGAGGACACTCTCTAGCATAGTGGCCAATCCTGTTGTAATTGTAGCACCTTCCGTTTCTTCCTTCTTTGATTCCCTACTTAAATCCTTGACCTTGTTTCCTTGGACCAGAATTTTTCTTCCTCTAACCATGAGCGGAGAAAGCAGTAGGATCATTTCCATTTGAAGGCTTATCTCTCTCCATCATCCTTGTTTCTTCTTGAGTGCATCTAGCCAATAATCATTGAAACTAGGAATCTTGTCATTGTCGAGGATGGTAGTGTTAAACACATCCCATGCTCTTGTAAGACCTCCAAGTGCAATGAGAGTGAGCTCCCTGTCAGCAACAACTTCTCCAATAGATAGAAGTTCATTCTTGATTTGTGTGATCCTCACGAAGTAGGATTGGATAGTCTCCCCTTTGTCCATTTTGATGTTCTTCAACTTTTTTTTGAGGATTTGATTTTCATTGTTCATTTTGAACATCCCAACTAGCTTGTCATACATGTCCTTAGATGTTACCAAATCAGAAATATAGGCAACCAAATGCTTTTGAATGGAGTCTGTGATAATTCTCTTAGCTTTGACCTCACCTTTCTTGTACTTTGTTTTTGAAGCAGCAGGTGCATTTGAAGGAGGCTCCACCACTCTTCCCTTTACATAGTCCATTGCATCATGCTCTTCCAATGTCAAGTCCAAAGTCATCCTCCATGCATGATAGTCAGATCTGTCCTTGAGCTTATCCTCAGATTTGAAGTAGGATGTAGAAGTCATTGAAGCTAGACCAAGATTCTTGTTTAACAACTTTTTTTAGTGACACTTTTCTCTCTCTTGCTTGGGCTTTGTCTTCACCTGGGCTCTGATACCATGTTAATTTTAGTTAATAATGGTATGTTCTATGCTTAACACAATTTACTTCAATGTTGCTTAACAATCTAGTAACAATTTCCAATTTCTAATGGCAATCACAATAATCACATTGATAGTAAAAGCAGATAGAACATGAAACAAAATGCAGAAGACAAGCCAAGACAAGAGGACACCAGATCTGGCGGATGCTAGGGAAAACCCCTAATGTGGGGAAAACCCTTTATCGAATCTTCTTATTATTATATCAAATATTCAGCAGAGAGAGAGAGAGTACAAAAGTCAAATTGACTTGCCCAATTCAAAGTCAAAACAACCCTGAAATTTTTTGTAGTCAACTATAGTCAAACTTCAGCCCTAACAAAAAAAGTCAATGTTGGTCAAGGCAACAATATAGTGTCTTCAAAACAACTCAGTCTTCCCCAGTCAAACTCAGCCTGATCAGGGGGTTAAAGTCAACCCAAAACAGTGGCAAAGTCAATGGTCAAACTACTATCTGAAATCTATGGTCAAGTTGCAATTTTGGTATGCGGTCAAAGTGCTTAGAATGCCTCGATTTCTGTGCCAAAAGATGCGTCCCGCTGAAACAGAAATAACCCCAAAAATATCGAAGTCAAATGATGCCTAAAAGGTCACGGTCAGTGCTGGTCAAACTGCAGTTTTTTTGTGATTTTCGACCCTACAATTATGTCTTGAAATTTCGTCCTCCTTGTGCTACACATGGGAGAGAGAGAATGCCGAATGATGTACGAACCAATGAGGGCAGGAGAGAGAATGTGTGAGAGATGAAGATGCCAAATGAGGTGGGAGGACACTTGTATTTATACATGTCGATGAAGGTGACGAGTCATGTCTATTGGGCTCCATGAGCCTACATGATGATGTGGCCGACCTGAACAAATTATGCATGAGTGAGCATAATTTAAAATCATACTTCTACTTGTCCAAATGAAATGATCTTTATATCAATCTTGGTCCTCTCGAAAAGAGGAATCTAATGCAATCATCATCTCCATTAAGAGAGCTATGCCAAGGTGGAATTTAGCCCTAATTGCCAATTTTAATAGATTGTCATGATACCAGTTGAATGGAGTCTGACATTTCGAGTGTCATGTTGTGAAGGGAGCAATCATGGGGGTTTGAGTTACCCTTTTCCTCAACCTACTTTTACCACCTCTCTGGTGCACCTTTAATGATTTTCTTTTTCTTTCTTGCATAGCTTGTGTGCTTTATGCTTTCCAATACCCCTTGAGATGTATTAGTTTATTGATCATTAAGTTTGAGACATTCATAGGTTCCTTTTATTTAGATAAAGCATGATATGCTAGGAACAGGGTGATGGTTAATGAGAGGGGTAGAGCTCAAGCTAGGTTTTTTTCCACACACTTTAAATTGTCCCAACTATCTTTTGCATTGTACATTTTCTTTCATTTGTGGCTATATATGTTTTTATCTTTCTTTTAGTTACATCAACGTTTTTTAGTGCAAACTTTTTTGGGCCCTTTGCTCAAAGATGAGGATAAGAGGGTGCTAGTATTAGTGACAAATGACAATCAACCCAAATAATGTAGGTGGATACAAGGGACTAAAGGAAAATGATAATTATGGATTACTTCGGGCACATTATATGAATCAATGCCTCTTATTTGTGCCACTCCTAAATAGTGCAAATGAAAGGCATCAACAAAGGTTACACTGGATTAGAGGAAAACAATATGACCTCGCAGGTGAAGCACAAGAAAAATAATACATGTTGGACACCTAATCCTCAATGGATTAGTGTGGAAGCCAAATAGACAAAGTAGTCCAAGAGACCTTGGGATGTGGAACCCAATGGTCACATAATGTACTATAAATGTATATCTCTTGTTAATAAAAATTGTACTGTCATGTTTTATCTTTCCTATTTTGTTGTTGCCCATGTGTGTTTAACATGGTATCAGAGCGGGCGAATTCTGGCCCTGCTCATATTTGAGTCACTGTTTTCAATATGAGTCACTGTTTTCTTGTGGCCTTTTGTTGTGTTTCTTTCACCAGACCTATGCATTGACCATTAATGTTATGTGGGTCGTGAACTCTCGGTGCAGTGATATTGCTGGTTGATTAATTCATGCGCTGGTGTTGAAGCTTTACTTGGAATAGAGCATTGAAATATTGGTACACATTTTGAAGTTTATATGCCTACTCCTAACCAAAACTCTATATATGTGTTGGTCTGAATATTTATATATGATTGAATTCGTTGTATATATTTGTGCTGGCATATGTATAATTTTTGGTGCGTTGAATGAATACCACAATGTGGTGTATGGAAAGCATTAAAATAGTGTTAGGCAGATGCGTTGGTCTTATTAAGCCAGATGCGTTGGTCCATATTTAAATATGCAGCGTATGCCTTGGACTGTGGAATGTGGTTGTAAATATGACCTCTGCTATGTGTTGAAGACGGTGCAAAAACGTTGAGAGTTAAAAGTCCTGGCGCGTTAGCTCATTTCTGTTCAAGCTACCTACTCTGACCATTAATGTTATGTGCGTTGTGAAGTCTGGATGCAATCATATTGCTTGTTGATTCATGCGTTGGCGTTGAGCTTGAAGTCCAAGCGAAATTCACAGGAATACAAAACGTTTGAAGGCATATATATCCACGTGTTGGAATGGACAATTGATTTTCCCTGTGTTGTGTCTCTGTACGCCGGTTAAAGGAATTCAAAACGTTTTGAACGTCTTGTCCCTGGTCTCTATTTTTGGTCTCTAACTCACTGTCCATAAATGTTTGTTGTCCTGACATGGTTTCATTAAAAAAGGCGCTGTCCTGACATGGTAATTTTAGCGTTGTCAATCCACAGTTTTTTGCTCAGAAAGCGTCCTCTCCACGGTTATTCTCGCTACGGTTTTCACACTTGCGTCTGAACGCCATTGTTGTTCATTGTCTTTTGCATGCATCTTGACTGGATAGTAAGGATGGTTGAAATCTTCGTATTCTGCGATTCCTCCGGACTTTGAGAGATTCCCAATTTGACTCTGACAGGATTGTAATAGATGTAAAACTCAATCACATGTTGCTAACAGTCGCCTTCTGCTCGCCAGGATCAATATTGACGGTGTGCACAGCATCAATGTTCCGTAGAACTCTCTTGACAATTCCCAGATACAAGCTATGTTCGATTAGCCCTTAAAAAAATTGTGAATCAAATTTACATCTATATCAATTTCGTCTGTTTCTCTGTAATGAACAACAGAGATAAAAAAATTGGAGGGGAATTATCATCTTTGCTATGACGGTTCGAATACAAAAGTGTCGGCTTCAATACAAAGCGTCCTCTCTGTTATTTCTTCAGTTACACACCGAGTGGATTTGTTTTGTCCGTCCGACCGTGTTCAGCTTGTGGCTGTGGCTAAACGTATCCTACAGTTTAATCTCTCATTCATTTAACGTGCGCCTATTCGATTGGTTGAGAACAGTGTTATGAATGGATCAGACAGCGCCATAGATCAGATTACCCAACAAATATATAGACCCTGTGGTGCAGACAATCTCGGTACTAAATAAGTCCAAGTTATCTTAATTTCAACGGGTTTATCTCAAGTCATACGCATTTCAGTAGGTTCATTATCCATTCTTGAGGTCTCAACCCTGTTTTCGCATCTAGGCACTTGTATATATCTCCATTCTTGTTAAAACAAGACCAGCAATGGTGCGTCTCTGGCTTGATCGGAGGGATGTTGAATGAATTGAGATTGCAACTCATCAGAGTGGCGTAGCGGAAGCATTAAGACATACAGTTAAAAAAAATAAAAATAAATAAATATTGCGTTTGACATTCATGTACTTTCAGTCATAATATTCAGTTTTTCAGTAATTGGAATCTTTTGGGATTGTTGTTTAGTGCTTCAAGCCCGCATCCAATTCAATCGTATGTGATTTCAGGTCATCGGTTGCTTAATGCCAATAAATGCAGGTGGACCTTGATTGAGGTTTGTGCATTACAGTTTAGTTTGTGGGGTTTCTGAAGATTTGAAGCAGTTTAGACATTGGAGGCCATTGAGGGTTTCTCTGTTTTGGCATATTGAAAAAAGAAAATATATCAACACAAAGCGATAGAGCATTTCATCTGGGTTGTTTAGTAATTGATCTTATTAGGCTACTTGGATCAAGGCATGCCCTCGCTTATTCTTATGATTTTGCATTTCACATGATTGGAAATGAGATACTGAGGGATAAGATGACGCCAAGGCTGATAGAATTGAAACAAAATCATTTTGAACATCATCAAAGGAGTCTTTTGTGGAGGAAAGTCATTCTAGTTTGCTGGTTGCACATTGGCTATTCGGTGCAAATTTACGAAGGATTTTTCTGTGTCTTTGTACTGTGAGTGGGTGTTACTTTTACTCATTGGGTCATAGTTGTGATCAGTTTTTTAAAAAGGTGTAATTTTGACAATGGAGAATATTGCTCGAATTTCTGAAATATTAGAGTTCTTAAAAACTCTAATACATTCCTCTAATCATGATACATTAAAAGTCAGCAAAGTTTCTCTCTGGGACATTCAGGTCTGTCTACAAAATGCACAAGAGAAAATTGAATTTTTGCAGCTTGAAACTCAGCTACAGCAAGAACAATTAAAACAGAGGAGTCATCATTCTGAACCTGTTTCTACTCAGAAGATTGAAACAGACTCCCATAAAGCAGCAGTTGTACATGCAGATGCAGAAACTCAGTCTGCACTTCCCAAGCCCATCATCAAACCTTGGGAACAGCTTGTTCACAACAAGCACAGAACTAGTCTTGGATATGACAAGGACATGTCATTTCATATTCTAGACTACTCAAAGCCCATTCAGTTTCAGAGTGCTAGATTCATTCATGACAATTCACATCCAGCTGTTCCAGATTCTGCCCCTCTTCCACAACAACAACAACAACATCAGATTGTAAAATGCCAACACTGTGACCGAGTTGGCCATTTGAAAGATCACTGTTTTGATCTTCATCCATGTAAGCACTGTCATAAAACCACCCATTCTTCACACAGATGCTTCATAGACAAACGTCCTGCAAGAAAAAAGATTCATCTTGGATGGATCGCTTCTTGGCAATGGGCATCAACAGCCAAGAAGATATTCCAATCACATGTCAGAACTTGCTCCAGAGTATTGAACAGTCTTGCAGTTGAGTTTTCTCCATCATCTCACCTTGTATCTGACAGGGGGGGAAATGATGGTCATCTACAAGCTTCAAAGTCACATCAAACGAGCCTGAGCCACAACCTGCCACACCAGTTTCAGAGCTGTATCCAGAGACAAAGATGCCCGTGAACCATAGTTTTTAAAACCAGAACCGGTGACCGGACCGGTCCACCTAATGAACCGATTTACCGACCGGAACCGGTCTAACCGGCACTGGTTTGGTCTAAACGAACCGGTTTTAGAAAAATACATTAAATAATTAATTTTTAATGAAAAAAACTATTTTTAAGATTTAAAACCATGATTCCAAGCCAATAAAGACAAAATATGCAAAGATTGCTCATTTATATACCATGTAAAGGTGAATATATCAAAATGGCACCGAATGCAATACATATCATCGACAAAATACATAAGCAATGAGGCTCTAAGTGGCCTCTAGAGTGCAAAAACAAAGCCTACAAACTATGGGGCTAGTGGCCTACTACAAGACTCCAGTCTAGATCTATGATAATAGTGATCAACATTATCACTTGAAA
>APFE031396199.1:76202-106957 GCA_000404065.3 Pinus taeda | reverse complement strand
GGTTCAGTGACTTGAGTCTCAAACTTCTGAAGGTATTCTGCCCTAATATGCCCTATTATTTCATTTGGTGCTTCACATGGCTTTACATGGCCTCCTATCCCAGCCAAGTGTTGCTTGAACCTATTAATACCCCCTCCTTGAATGGATTTTTGGCAATATTTGCAGATCATTTTGCCATCAATCATATCACAATGAGCCCATGGAGTATCTCTAGCTTTTGGAGGCATGATGACTACCTGGATGGTAGATCATAGAAGTGAGAAGTTTATAACACATAAAAAAATTAATTCATGGACAGCAGTCAAATGAGGAATTTTCAAGTGCAAATCCTTACCTGGAAATGCAAACTAGCTTCCTTAGCCTCCTCTTGAAGATGGCAACTCCACTGACAACTACACACTATCTCCAAAATAGCTCCAACTCTAACTCCAAGATGACTACTTCAACAAAAACTCAACACTCTCCAAGCTCACAAACAAACTCACAAACACTCACAAACACTCCAAATTAGTTGTGTGAGACAAATGAGAGTGAGAGGGGCCTCTTATAGGCTTGGAGAGGGTGTTTTTGGAGGGAAAGCACCCTTAGTTTCCCCCCAAAATCCCTAAACCACAATCAGAAATACGCTTTTTGCAAGTGACGATGGGCATACCTAAAACCGGCCGGTTCTGTCCTAAACCGGCCGGTTTTCACCGGTTAGGGCAAAAAATTGGCAAAATGGCCTTCCCAACTGGGTTTTTTGGCCGGTTTAGACCGGCGGCTTTGCTAACCGACCGGTTAGACCGGTAACCGGTTTCTCAAAACGGTTTTGAAAACTATGCCATGAACATGCCTTCAGTTGGTAATCTGGGACACTTCTCCTAGCAGAAGACTTCAGCTTCTTGCCAGCTTCGGAAGAATTCCAGGAACAAAATTGAGAAAACTTCCTCTAGCAGAAGAGTTCAGCTTCTTGCCAGTTTTGGAAGAGTTCCAGGAATTGCATTCAGCATTCCAGAGTTGTTGGTCATCCTTAAACCATCACAGGTTGAGACTTCCCTTTTCAGGTTGAAGTTCTCCCTTTTATGCGGGGTGAGACCTCCCTTTATTGGTTGAAGGTTCCCTCTTCAAAACAATAGGAGCATTTCCTCTAGCAGAAGACTTAAGCTTCTTGCCAGTTTTGGAAGAGTTCCGGGAACTGCACTAAGCGTTCCAATGTTGGTGGTCATCCTTAAACCACCACCCTTATACCAACATTTCAGAGAGCACATTCAACCTAGTGCTGCCATGCATTTTTGCACATTTTGTATTACAACTCTCTTCTTGGACTCATACATAACCCTTCGGATTAAGGGGGTGAATGTTGGACACCTAATCCTCAATGGGTTAGTGTGGAAACCGAATAGACAAAGTAGTCCAAGAGACCTTGGGATGTGGAACCCAACGGTCACATAATGTACTATAAATGTATATCTCTTGTTAATTAAAATTGTACTGTCATGTTTTATCTTTCCTATTTTGTTGTTGCCCATGTGTGTTTAACAATACAATCAAGCGATCAATCATCCAACTAAACATATGATTCATATTAGATTGCCCTTAACATTAAATGAAAGCACAAGATTACAAAAATGGTTAATGTACTTTGTAAAAGATGACCCACCTTCCTTTGAGAAGTATGCTACGTGGAAGATAGAAACAATTGAACATATGTGGAGAGCTCTGACGTATAGCTATTTGTAGATCATCATGGGGTTGTTAGCTATTGGGTTGATAAATTAGGAGAAAACATTTCTCCTAGGGATGACCCACTTGAGTGGGTAACAATCCCAATGCATTGTATCTTGTTACCCACTACCAATGGGTGACCCCATAGGAGAATTTTTCTCCTAGATTTGTCTTCCGCCGACATCCAGTAGCCCCTGATAGCCACCAGTGTAGTTGATATATGTGCCAGTTAATCTCCACTCCCTAAGCTAGTCATATATCCCCACACCCATATGTCGAGAGCATATATTTGAAGGTGAGCCATCCAATCCTAAAGGTATGTCTTTCATTGTGCAATTGGATGCTTATGCTTGTTTTTCCTTGGGCACATTTGGTATGGATTATTGGGTGACTTAGAAGAAGGAAGGGTTTTGACTGTAGTCTTGTTCCATCACCTTAAATGGGGGGTTAATCCTCAACCCTAGTCCTATGGGATCTCTCCTATTGGCTTATAGCTTTAGGATGGGCATTGTTACCACACAAATCAACAGGGGACCTAAAAGGGGTTTCCTAAGAGGGCAACTGCTAGGTCAAGGGCAGTGGCAGAGGCTTAGCCCATTGTCGCCACAGCTAAGTCTCCCTACTCTTTATGGGCTTTCACCAATGGAAGGAGTCCTGGTAGTGTAGGGATCACTTTGTAAAGTAGATGTCAATGGAGAAGTGAGGAGTGACCCTAAAAAACCCTTTCCCAAGGATAGAGTAAAGAATAGGACTTACTTGCTCTTTAAGCAAGGGACTTGGTCCACCAGGGGTAAGGGATGAGGATGGAGGGTTTGAGGGAGAAATGGTAAGCTTATAGATGAGTTTCTCAATCCCAATAATCTATGGAAACTTGGACTCCGAAATGGTCTTTGACAAATAGTCTTTATTGAGAAGTGGGACCACACGGGGCCAAGTGGACCCAACCTAGGTTCGGGGATGGAATGCAACAACCAGTGATGTTCCTATCCTGGACAAGGTGAGGGGAAAGGACCAAACAAGAATATTCACTTCAAAAGTTGAAATGATCCTATTAATGTCTAGCCTTCGGGATACTTAGGCAAAATTCAGTCTTAGAGCTAGGGCTTGGGATTCTCAGAGATTCCACTGTCAGAATGGCCTCATATTTGGAGAGGGAGGGGACCCAACATCGCAATAGCCTAGAGGAGATCGAAATTTTTCCTTGGCCCGATTGTCGGGAAATTGATGCCTTGGGTGACCTAATGGGGCTAGACTTGGGAAAAAGGGGAAAAATGGTAAAATGAAGGTTGAGATGATCACCCTTTTTAAGGAATCAGTGCCTAATTCACTTGGGGATATGGAGTCAAGTATGGTAATGAGTAAGAACTTGGATTCTTGATCAAGGAGGCCCAGAAAGTCAACTTCGTCCAATGTAGGTAGTAAGAAAAGAAAAGTGACCTTCAAGCATTTATACTTCAAAGCAAATGATGCAAGCTTCTTGAGATAAATAAATCTCTATGACATTTCATTCATATAACATTGACCCATACATTAAATTAGATAAAACATGCTCAATTCCACATTTCGGTAATGCAGCAACTAGCCCTAATTTTAGCAGTATGCAGCAACAAGAATAATAGCATCAAAATTTACTTACAACATTATAAAGTATATCCAACCAGCGTTTCATTTGCTCAATAAAGCTCCAAGACAAGAGAAATAGCCCAAATCCATACATCAAAATTCATCCATCTCCAAAAATATCCCCCAAGGAAAAAGTGCGAAAATTCTCTATGATTAGAGAGACCCCAAGTCAAGTGATGATCTAAATGAATGTATCTAACATCAATATATAGCCTCCTAAGGAGTTCAAATTAGCCTATGGGCCCCTAATGATAACATAATGTGCAAATAATAACCCCTAATGGTGACAAGCCCACCATACTAGCTCATAATGTAAAGACAGGCCTCACAAGGAGCCAAATAATGATGTATGAATGTCATAGGGCCCTCCAAAGGCTCAATAACATCCTAAAGTGCCATATTGATGAATAAATTCTTCATAATATGATGGACAAGGGGGTGGCCCGTTGTTATCCAAGTACTAGACCTGTGGTGCTCTCAGTGGATCTGAGGGCACATCAATGACCCCATGGGTCTCCATATGAATTGGAGATGTTTGTGGATCCTCTGCAATGGTCCAGGTGGTGGAATGAATGCTTCCATGACATCGTACAAGTGCTGGGACACCTGCCAATAGTGTGGGGCTCCTATGGGGGCTTTTTGGGCATAATGTACCAATAATGTCACCATCATCCCAAAAGTGGATCGCTAGTAGTCTTTGAACATCCATGAAGATCCTTGGAGTGTTGTCTATTGCTGTGGAGGCCCATGGCTCTCTATGCACACCCTACATGTGCCAATGTGGACCTCTGGGGGTCAGGATCTCATATAGGGAAGCCAAACCCAAACGGAAACCACCTGCAATCCTACATAATATCCAATGCGTCACCTAGGCTTCTAGTACAATCAGTGATTAGAATAATCGAGTAAAGGAGCTTACAAACCATGGATAACAAAATGGGCATTTCATAATGGCATGCCCTTCTGTAGTGGGCTTTGGCATATGCTAGTGTCTTCAAACTCTAAAGGGGGTTAGCCAGGTACCTTATTAGGTGGTACCATGGTTTTAGCCCTTAGAGGGGATAGTATGTACAAGGTACACCCTTCTAATGGGGGTGGCAAGTGACAAATAGGTGTGATGGAATAAGGAATGAGAGGGGCAACAACCGTGGGCCACATAATGGGGCATAGGGGTAGCTAGATAAGGGGAAGCCCACACCTAGGTATATAATGTATTGGAGGTAGCAATCGTGGTACATGAGGTGCCCCGACCTTGATTTTTCCACCCTTATTTGTATGCCTTTTTCCTTTTATGAATTTTCTTTAATTAACTGCACGGGGCTCAAAGGACAAGCGCATGATATGTATAATATAGCAGTGATGACCCCTCTTGAGGTAGGGCGGTTCATTGCCCTCTAGGGTTTGGGTCAATAATGGGTTCCTCAATGATAGAGGAGGCTCATCTAGGGCCTATGGAACTAGTGTGATGGCCATGGATGGGGTAGAGCTCATGTGTCGACTTTTGCCCATGTGCTTATTATTTTTGCCCCGGCCATCTTTTGCATTTTGTGGTACAATTTCCTGTTAACTATGGCCAATTATGCTTTTGTTTCTTTTTTTAGTTGCTTCAACCTCTAGGGTATCATCCTAGGCCTGACCCAAGGTGGGGGAAAGGGGATAGGGAGGCTAGCCCTATGTGGACCCAGGTGGGAGAAATGAATGGGGCTATAGCGAGTGGAAAGGGTGTAGTATGTGCGGGTAAAGGAGCAGGACCATGCACCCAAAGTCGAGGTTTACCATAAGTACCACCCTAGAATGCAATGGTCAATAAAGGAGATCTCACGCGACTAAGATCCAAGGGAATCAACCAAAAGAGATCAAGGAGACAAGAGTACAAACTAAGCCCACTCTTTTTGCCAAATCCCCCCATGAATTCATACCCAGAAGTATCCATGTTAAGTAAACCCAATACTCAATTATCAAATGACAAAACATACCTTTAGATTTGGGAGGCCCATCTTCAAACATACGATGAATATAGGTGGGTGAGGAAACACATCACTGGCTCAGGTGGCAGAGAAGTGACACAACGAGCTAGTAGGAGGCATCAAGGGGCTGCTAGCTACTGGCTGAGGCTCATCAATGAGAAATTTTTTCTTGGGGATATCACCCAGAAAGTGGTGGGTAACATCTGGCTCCAACTCGAGGCTGCTTGAATAGGAGGTCAGGAGAACTCCAACAATCTCTATGTCGTCGTAGACCTGTTATCTGCACATGTCAAAGATCAAAGCAAAGGTGTAGCATGTTTTTGACGGTGTTTCATGATCACCCATGCTTAATGTTAATGTGAAAATTTCTGAATCTAACACATCAGAAACCCCTACTGCAATATTTGGTTTATTATCTTCTACTTGTTCTTTACATTAACAAGTTATTTATATGCATAAATATAAAAATAAACACAATTGTAGCCTTCACAAACATACAGATCAACAACTGAAATAAACTGAGACAACACAAGGGACACCGTTATTTTTGGACAATCGTCCCCGGAAAAACCCAATGTGGGAAAACTGGTGTAGCAGATATGAGGGTTTTATTATTAAGCAATTTGCTGAATACAACTAGGGTGCCAAAAATGGCTCACCCTTCAGAGATTGTCCTCGGCAGTAGTACCTCTCTTTGGAGACAGATATTCTAGCTAATCAACAACCAGATGAATAGCCCCATAGTAACCTCAACTGTTCCTTAGCTGGACAACGAAAGCCACTCCAACCTATCTTTTGGAGCTGCGTCACCCTCCAGGGACTGCGTCGCCCTTTACGACTTTCCGTCTTCCTCTCAACTCTCAGTCCACCCCACAGAAACACCACAACGCAATTCCTTTAGCCCAGCGTCAGCTTTGCTAGCCTTTGCGTCTACCTGCGTTAGCTTCTCGGCCTCATGCCTCCTCTGCACTGGCCCTGTAAGCCTCTGCATCAGCTCTGGCTACCTTTGCGTCAGTCCATGCTGCCTTTGCGCTGTCTCTCTGACACTTTCTTTGCGTCTCTGCTATGTATTCTCAGCCTCCTGATAAATTGCCCCTTGCAACAACAGATCACTAACTTGATTTCTCATCAAATGCTGCCCCAGAAAATTGAATTGACTGATCAATTTGGTGTGTCTCCAACTGACCCTCAAGCCTCCTCTTATACTTTTCCTGTTGATGATTCAATGGCTGAGATTAAGTCCCTAATCAACGGCTAAGATTAGATTTGGCTTGATCCTCGTTATTTAGAACTTTCTCACCCATTTTATATTAATACACATTAATATTTTAATTTTCCTAAGTTTAGACTTAGGAAACCCATTAAAAATATTAATGATTTTAATATTTCTCCATTTGAGTGGAATTTCCCCAAACAATTTTTGGGTCTTGGAGATCTCATGTGCGTAGCCTCTCCACCAATTTTCAAGGCTAGAGCACATTCGATGCTACCAAAAATCAACACTCCCTCTTAGCGACGAATGTGCTCTAGTAATGCTTCAACATAGAAGCATCACATTGATCTTCTGCATCGGTACCTGTGTTCATGCTTGGCTTGCTACCTCACATCCCCTGCACTACTGCTTCCTGTACTGCTGCCCATGATACTGCGACTGCTATTGCTACATCTGTACTGCAACTCCCTCTCAATATGATGCCCATGCTGCCCTAGCACTGTCACTACTAACTGCTGCACTGCAACTCAGTTACTGAGAAGTAAGTCACTGACTTCTCCCAGCCACTGACATCTTGGTCAGTCTAGAAGCCTCATGATGCTGAAGCTGCCTCTGCTGCTAAGCTGTGCTCCCTATGCTGCAACCTCTTATGTGCCCCTCACACTGTTGAAACCTCTACTGCGCTACTACAGAACATTGCACTCTAGTCCTGCCTTGCTACTCCACCACACTTTGCTCCACCCAACACCTGTCATCATGCTACTGTCATTAAGGGCTCCCGTAGCTGGATGTTATCCAAGAGTTTGGGCACCTCAAGGATCCTGCCCTTGCATGTAGTCCTTCTGACTACAACTCGATGTCACCCCACCTATTCTTTAGAGGTGCATGAGCACTCAGGGCACAATTGTCAGCAGTCTCGACATCCTTCTCTGCCTTAGCTGGAGTTGGCTTTGAATCAGAAGTTTCTCCCTTGCCTTTCTTCCTGGGGCATTGAGATGCATAATGTCCCAGCTCCCGACAGTTGAAGCACTTGACCTTGGAGATGTCCTTCTTTTTCCTCTTCCTTGTTGTCCCACAGATGCTAGAGTTGCATCCTCCTCTTTCTTTACTCGAACTCCCTTACCACTACTCCCTGCCTTGGTCATCCTCCTGATCTCTTCCTGCCGAAGAGATGTCCACATCTCCTCCCAACTGGGGAGAGTCACTTTGCCCAAGATGCTTTGGACAAACATCTCCCAGTCCTCGAAGATTGCATTCAGAGCGGTCCTGACCATAAACTCTGGATCTGGTGTAGACCCCACGGAAGTAAGCTGGTCGCGAATTCCTTGCAACTTGAGGAGGAAGTAATCTATCTCCTCTCCTTTCTGCATCTGATATGACCTCAGCTGATTCTCCAACATCATCTTCCGATGCACGGAAGAGCCCTGGTATAGGGTGGTCAAGGCCTCCCACATCTCCCTTACTATGTTCTTCTCAACAATATGTGGTATGACATGTTCTTTGACCCTGTCTAGGATCATGCATTTCGCCTTCGCCTCGGCCTCCTCATACTTCTCATTGGCAGCTGGGTTAACTGGGATAGCTACGATTTTCAAGGCATAGTCCTTGATGTGATGTTTATCTAAGATTGCCAGGATCCTAGCCTTCGAGATGACAAAATTGGAAGCCCTGTCCAATCTATCCTGATCCCTCAATCCGTTCACTTCCATCTCTGCTCCTCTTTTAGACTTCCTCTAAGTCTCGACTTCCCACCTGGAAATCCTTCGACCAACTGTTGAACCACTCCTCTCCAATCCTCCTTTGCAGCTGCAACTCGGATCTGGATCTCTTGGCTAGAAATCCGTCAAGGTAGTGCTTCCCTCTACCTTGGTTCCATCTCCTTAGACATTTCTACTATGACAGAAACAACATCCCACCAACTCCTCAAATTACAATTTGCATAACTCCCTTAGCCCCGACAACTGAAGAATCTGAGCCCTTTAGGCTCTGTGCAATCACAATGAAGGTTGAAGTCTGATCCTTCGGCCAACTGCATCAATCCTACATCGCTGAGTAGGATGACATGGCTCTACGTGAGCCTCTTCTGCCTCTCTCTAGCTTTGCGCTGGCCCTTCCCTTGGCTTGAAATGCTGACGCAGGCTCTGTGTGAGCTTCCGCGTCACCCTCTAAGCACTGCGTCACCTCTTCTCTTGCCGCTTCAGTCCTAGAACAACGCTGTCTCTCGGGACGACTACTTCTACTGCAAATTTTTTAGATTTGTCATGCTAGCGTCTTCAGTTCTCCTGTGATCTGCAATCCCTCTAATACCATGTGAAAATTTCTGAATCTAACACATCAGAAACCCCTACTGCAATATCTAGTTTATTATTTCCTACTTGTTCTTTACATTAACAAGTTATTTATATGCATAAATATCGAAATAAACACAATTGCAACCTTCACAAACATACAGATCAACAACTGAAATAAACTGAGACAACACAAGGGACATTGTTATTTTTGGATAATCGTCCCCGAAAACCCCAATGTGGGAAAACTGGTGCAGTAGATATGAGGGTTTTATTATTATGTAGTTTTCTGAATACAACTAGGGTGCCAGAAAAGGCTCACCCTCTAGAGATTGTCCTCGACAGTAGCACCTCTCTTCGGAGACAGATATTCCGGCTAATCAGCAACCGAATGAATAGCCCTACGGTAACTTCAATTGTTCCTTAGTTGGACAACGAAAGCTGCTCCAAGCTATCTTTTGGAACTGCATCACCCCCTACGGCTCTGCGTCTGCCTCTCAGCTCTCAGTTTGCCCAACAAAAACACCACAACACAGCTCCTTCAACCCAGCGTCAGCTCTGCTAGCCTCTGCGTCTCCCTACGTTAGCTTCTCGGCCTCCTGCGTCCTCTGTGCTGGCCCTCTAAGCCTCTGCGTCAGCTATGGCTGCCTCTGCATCAACCCAGGCTGCCTTTGCATTGTCTCTCCGACACTTTGTCTGCCTATTTGCTATGTATTCTCGACTTCCTGCCGAACTGCCCCTCATTACAACAGATCACTAACTCGATTTCTTAGCAAACCCTACCCCAGAAAATCGGATTGACTAATCAACTTGGTGTGTCTCCAACTGGCCCTCAAGCCTCCTCTTATGATTTTCCTGTTGATTAAGTCCCTAATAACGGCTAAGATTAGATCTGGCTTGATCCTCATTATTTAGAACTCTCTCACCCATTTTATATTAATACATATTAATATTTTAATTTTCCTTAGTTTAGACTTAGGAACCCCCTTAAAAATATTAATTATTTTAATATTTCTCCATCTAGGTGGAATTTCCCCAAATGATTTCTAGGTCTTAGAGATCTCACGTGCCTTAGCCTCTCCACCAATTTTCATGGCTAGAGCACATCCGATGCTACCAAAAGTCAATAGTTAGCCCATAAACCAACAAAAAAAATGCAATTTTTATTTTATTTTATTTTTAAATGCAATCTAATCTATCATGAGAAATATCATATGCGGTTAGTTCTAATGCAAAATTGATCATGCAATGCATCTTACCCTAACATGCATATGGTGACAATATTATTAAGTATAATCATAAAGCCAGTGCAGCCAACATATCATCAAGTCAATATAAATATGCATGCCTATATGATTACTCATGCAGCAAATCCCAAAGCAAATGCAAATCCAAACACATGGAGGCTGCCGCCGGCAAGAGGTGGGAAAATATGGTGCCCACTCGATAGTTATGCAAGAAAAGGTAAGAAAATGATGTGATTTAGTCCATGAGATCTTCTCTTGCAACCAAAATATCGAGATGTCAACAACCAAGCTCATAAACTTTTGATGGATGGAAACCTTAGGCATATCACATCCACCATCGTCGTTATTATTTACATCATGTCTTATGGCCTTCATTGGGCTATGATTAGCAAGAAAGGGAGGCTGACAAGATGGAGAGACACAAGTAGGTTGCACATGATGATTACATAGGAGAAGGGTGACTATGGAATGATCAGAACCCTGAGGGTGTGTCCAAGGAGAAAAAGTGTAATCAATGAAGGGCTTCTCCTTGACACTATACTCAGGAAGGGAAAAGGGCTCACAGTTGCTTGAGATTATATGACCAAGGGCGAGGGAATCACTTGATGAAGACTCAAGATGATGACTAATAGGAAAAAGGGAGAACGAAATATTGTATTCAACGAGTTTTGCTTCTCCACAATCATAATCTAAATGCTCAAGTGATTTGAACATTAAATCATACTCAAGAGGAGTGGGAGCCCTATCAATGCCCTTAGTACCAAAGATTAAGTCTCTTCTAAAAGGAAAATTGATCACTTCCAACTGCTCCTCTTTATGCAAAGGAAAATGAAAATTCTCCTTCCCAAGGGTGTCAATGTTGATTTTTGGTAGCATCGGATGTGCACTAGCCATGAAAATTGGTGCAGAGGCTAAGGCATATGAGATCTCCAAGACCCAGAAATCGTTTAGGGAAATTCTACTTGGATGATGAGATATTAAAATAATTAGTATTTTTAATGGGGTTCCTAAGTCTAAACTTAGGAAAATTAAAATATTAATGTGTATTAATATAATATGAGTGAGAAAGTTCTAAATAACAACGATTAAGACAGATCTAATCTTAGCCGTTGATTAGGGACTTAATCTCAGTTATTGAATCGTCAACAGAAAAAGTATAAGAGGAGGCTTGAGGGTTAGTTGGAAACACGCCAAGGCACCAAGAGAGATCAGTCACTTCGATTTTTTGGGGCAAGGTTTGCTGAGGAAATTGAACAAGTGATCAGTTGTAGTGAGGGGCAGGAAAGTGCTGGAAGGGGCAGTGCAAAGCCTAGGAAGGCTAACGTAGAGGCAACAAGGGTTAACACAGAGGCTAAGGAGGCCAACGCAGAGGACGCAGAGGGCAAAATGAGTTGACGTAGAGGCCGTAGAGGCTAACGTGGTTAATGCAGAGGGCTTCAGAGGCTGAGCTAAGGTGATCTAGTGGGACAGATTGAGAGCTGATTGGTTGATGCAAAGGCCGTAGAGGCTAACGCAGTTGATGCAGAGGGCTTCAGAGGCTACACTAAGGTGATCTAGTGGGACAGATTGAGAGTTGATTGGCTAACACAGAGCCAAAGAGGGTGGCGCAGTCCCTAAGAGGGTGACGCAGTTCCAGAGAGTGCGTGGAGCAACCTTAGCTGTCCAGCACAAGGAACAACTAGAGTTTCTATGGGATCGTCCATCTGGTTATTGATCAACCTAAATATCTGTCTCCGGATAAGGGTATTGTTGCCAAGAGTATTCTTTGAAGGGTGAGCCATTTCTGGCACCCTAGTTGTATTCAGAATCTGCTTAATAATAAAACCCTCTATATGCTACACCGGTTTTCCCGCATTGGGTTTTTCCAAGGACGATTGTCCAAGAATAATGGTGTCCCTTATGTTGTCTCAGTTTATTTCAGTTGTTGATCTGTATATTTGTGAAGGTTGCATTTGTGTTTACTTCGATGTTTATGTAAGTAAATAACTTGTTAATGTAGAGAACAAGTAAGAGATAGTAAAACCAGAAAATGTAGTAGGGGTTTCTGATGTGTTAGATTCAAGAACTTTCACATGGTATCAGAGTGATTGCAGATCACAGGAGGACTGAAGACACCAGCGGAAGAAATATGAAAAATTTGTAGCAGAAGCAGTTGTTCCAAGAGACATTGATGTTCCAGAGTTGAAGCGACAAGAGAAGAAGTGACATAGTGTTTAGAGAGCGATGCAAAGGCTCACTCAGAGCCTACGACAACATTTTGAGCGAAGGGAAGGGCCAACGCAAAGGCAAAATTGGCTCACACAGAGCCACATCATCCTTCTTAGCCAGGTAGGATTGATGCAGTTGGTCGAGGAGCTGATCCAGCCTAAGCTGTGATTGCGCAGAGTCTGAAGGGCTCGGATTCTTTAGTTGTTGGGGCTAAGGAAGCTATGTAGATTGTGATTTGTGTTGATTTGGGGTAGCATCAGATGTGCTCTAGCCATGAAAATTGGTGTAGAGGCTAAAGGACGTAAGATCTCCAAGACCCAGAAATGGTTTGGATAGATTCTAACTGGTTTGGGAGATATTAAAATAATTAATATTTTTAATGGAGTTCCTAAGTCTAAACTTAGCAAAAATAAAATATTAATGGGTATTAATATAAAACTGGGTTAGAAGGTTCCAAAAGTCATGGATCAAGCCAAATCCAATCTTAGCCGTTGATTAGAGATTTAATCTCGGTCGTTGAAGGACCAACAAGAAAAGTATAAGAAGAGGCTTGAGGGTCAGTTGGAAGACACAGTAAGGGAGACCAGTCAGTTCGATTTCTGGAGTGGGGTTAGCTGAGAAATTCAAACTAGTGGTCTGGAGAGCAGCATGAGGCAACAAGTATGGAACAGAGAGCCATGATCAGCACCAAAAGACTAGCGCAGAGGCAGAAGAGGCAGACGCGAAGGTAGCAGCAGATTGCGCAATCACTAAAGGGCTTGCGTAGGTGATGCAAAGAGGTTGATCGCTGACATAGACAAGCAGGGGCTGACGCAAAGTGTCAGGGAGCTATGCAGAGGTCAGCCAGGCTGATGCTAGAATTGGGAGAAATGCTGGAGAATTTTTCTCTGTTGGGTAAGCTAGTTTGGCACCTTGTTGTACAAAAGAGTTGTTGAACAATAAAATCCTCAATTGCTACATCGGTATTCCCACATTGGGTTTTTCCGGGGACTGTTGTCCAAAATAACTGTGTTGATGTGTTGATTCTTGTGCATGTGTTTGTTTCTGAATTATGGTGTGATATCTGCAATTGAATTTATTTTAATGTTTATTGAAGGAATTTCATAAATAACTTATTGGAAATAAGTAGGCAAAGTAAATAAGATGTTGTAGTGATAGATTTTTCACAATTTGAGGAGTTGGTGGGACGCTATTTTTGTCAGTGCAGAACAATGTCTAAGGAGACGGAGCCAAGGTAGAGGGAATCACTACCTCGATGGATTTCTAGCCAAGGAATCCAGATCTGAGTTGTAGTTGCAAAGGAGGATTGGAGAGGAGCTATTCGACAGTTGGCCAGAGGATTTCCATGAGGGAAATCAAGACTCAGTGGGAGTCCAAAAGAGAAGTAGAGATGGCAATGAACGGATTGAGGGATCATGACAGATTGGACAGTGCTTCCAATTATGTTATCTGGAAGGCCAGGATCCTGGCAATCCTGGATAAACATTGCATCAACGACTATGTCTTGAAAGCCGTAGCCGTCCCAGTTGACCCGAATGCTAATGAGAAGTATGAGGAGGCCGAGGTGAATGCGAAATGCATGATGTTAGACAGAGTGAAAGATCATGTCATACCACATATTGCTGAGAAGAACACAACAAGGGAGATGTGGGAGGCGCTGACCACCTCATACCAGGGCTCTTTCGTGCAACAGAAGATGTTATTGAAAAATCAATTGAGGTCAAATCAAATGCAGAAAGGAGAGGAGATAGGTCACTTCCTCCTCAGGTTTCAAGGAATTCATGACCAACTTACTTCTGTGGGGTCTACACTGGATCTAGAGTTTATGGACAGGGCTGCTCTGAATGCAATCTCTGAGGACTGGGAGATGTTTGTCCAAAGTATTTTGGGCATAGCGACTCTCCCCAGTTGGGAAGAGATGTGGGCAACTCTTCAACACTAAGAGATCAAGAAGTTGACCAAGGTAGGGAGTAGTGAAGGGAGTTTGAGTCAAGAAAGATGAGGAGGAGAATGCAGCTCTAGCATCTGCGAGATAGCAAGGGAAGAGGAAAAAGAAGGACATGGTTAAGTACTTCAATTGTGGGGAGCTAGGACATTATGCATCTCAGTGCCCCAGGAAGAAAGGCAGGGGAGAATCTTTCGACTCCAAGGCAACTACAACAAAGGAAGAGAAGGATGTCGAGACTGATGACGATTGTGCCATGAGTGCTCATGCATCTCTAGAGAAGAGGTGGGGAGAAATAGAGTTGTAATTGAGAGGACTACATGCACGGGTAGGATTCTTGAGGTGCCCAAACTCTCGGATCACATCCGGCTACAGGAACATGATGATAGGTGTCAGCTGGAGCAAGGTGTGATGTAGCGACAAGGAAGTGCTAGAGTGCAGACGCTGTAGCAGTGCAATGGATGTTGCAGTAATGCAAGAGGCACAAAAGAGGTTGCAGTAGCGCAGTGGAGGTTGCAGCAGTGCGAGAAGCACAGAAGAGGTTGCAGTAGCGTAGTGGCAACAGAGGTAGCTTGCATCATGAGGCTTCTAGATTGACAAGGATGTCATTGTTTGGGAGAAGTTAGTTACTTACTTCTCAGTAACTGAGTTGTAGTGCAGCAGTTAGTAGTGGCAGTGCTATGGGAAGCATGATGCAGCATGTTCAGAGGGAGTTGCAGAACAGATGTGGCAGTGGCAGTGTCATGGGCAGCAGTGCAGGGGATGTGAGGCAACAGGCCAAGCATCAACACAGGTACCGATGCGAAAGATCAATGTGATGTTTCTATGGTGAAGCATTATTAGAGAACATTCCTCCCTAAGAGGGAGTGTTGATTTTTGGTAGCATTGGATGTGCTCTAGCGATGAAAATTGGTGGATAGGCTAAGGCACATGAGATCTCCAAGACCTAGAAATCGTTTAGGGAAATTCCACATGAATGAAGAGATATTAAAATAATTAATATTTTTAATGGGGTTCCTAAGTCTAAACGTAGGGAAATTAAAACATTAATGTGTATTAATATAATATAGGTGAGAAAGTTCTAAATAATGAGGATCAAGCTAGATCTAATCTTAGCTGTTTATTAGGGACTTAATCGCGGTCGTTGAATCGTCAACGAGAAAAGCATAAGAAGAGGCTTGAGGGTTAGTTGGAGATACACCAAGACACAAAGAGAGATCAGTCAGTTTGATTTTCCGAGGCGAGGTTTGCTGAGGAAATCGAACAAGTGATCAGTTGCAGTGAGGGGCAGTGCGAGAAGAGGCGAGGAATACCTATCAGAGAGGCAACAAAGTGCTAGAAGAAGCAGCGCAAAGCCTAGGAAGGCTAACACAGAGGTTAAGGAGGCCAACATAGAGGACGTAGAGGGCCAAAGGAACTGATGTAGTTGACGCAAAGGGCTTCAAAGGCTGCATTGAGGTGATCCGGTGGGAGAGACTAAGAGCTTATTGGCTGATGCAGAGGCCGTAGAGGTTGACGCATTTGATGCATAGGGCTTCAGAGGCTGACCTAAGGTGTCTAATGGGACAGACTGAGAGCTGATGTGCTGACATAGAGCCAGAGAGGGTGACGCAGTCCCTAAGAGGGTGACGCAGTTCCAGAGAGTACGTGGAGCAGCTTTCGCTGTCCAGCACAAGGAACAACCGGAGTTGTTGTGGGATCATTCATCCAGGTGCTGATTAGCTGGAATATCTGTTTCCGGATAGGGGTATTGCTGCCAAGGATATTTTCTGAAGGGTGAGCCATTTCTGGCACCCTAGTTGTATTCAAAATTTGCTTAATAATAAAACCCTCTATATGTTGCTCCGGTTTTCTCGCATTGGGTTTTTCTGGGGACGATTGTCCAAAAAGAACGATGTCCCTTGTGTTGTCTCAGTTTATTTCAATTGTTGATCTATATATTTGTGAAGGTTGCATTTGTGTCTACTTTGATTTTTATGTAATTAAATAACTTGTTAATGTAAAGAACAAGTAGTAGATAGTAAACCAGAAAATGCAGTAGGGGTTTCTGATGTGTTAGATTTAGGAACTTTCACAATCAATGGGTATGTCATCATAAATAACCCCTGAGGGGAAGGGAAGACCAATCTCATCCTCATCTTCTTTGTGAATATCATAAATTGGAGCACTATCAAATTGAGGACCAACAATTTCCCATTTCTCCTTTTCAATGTGGAAATAATTTCCAATGTCATTTTCCAGAGAGGCCATGGGATCACCTTCCTCAAGGTTTTCATAAGGCGAGTCATCAAGAGTGATGTCCTTGAGAAAGGTAAGGTTGGTCTCATCTTTATTTTCCATAGCCTCATTTTCCCCAACATATGTGCTCATAAAATCATGTGGACCCGATGAAGACTCATCTTCCTGCTCATCACCTAGATCATCAAAGCTATCTCCAAGCTCATTAGCGATATCTTCCTTCCGGGCTTTATCACATGTAAAGGGAGGAGGGTTCTCTTTAGAAATTAAAGGGGAATTTGAGACATGTTCCTCACTTTTACCAAGAACCCTTTCAAGAATACTCCTTTCATTGCGTAGCTTTTCCACTTTGGCGTCCTTGAGATCGTCCCACTCTTCATGAGGGATGCCACCCCATCTTTTAGGAAACATACTTTCAAATTTGTCATAATCAGTGGTGATCCCATGAGGGAGGGTATTATACCAATCTTTAACCTGACCTTCAAGTGATAAGGCCAATAATCTCATAACTGTGTTTTCATTGGCAATCCTTAGTGGGGCTAAGACCCAAAAGAAGTCATCAAGATGTACATTGAGATCTTGGTTGGGACTCCCTTTGAACTTAGGCATTTGACCTTTTGATCCATGCTTTGATTTCCGAGCGCACTAGTACTTCTTCAGTACTAAGGTTTTTATAGGGAGAAAGGGGAAAACCATGCTACTCAAGATAGTCCATTTCCGAGCGCACTAGTACTTCTTTAGTACTAAGGTTTTTATAGGGAGAAAGGGGAAAACCATGCTACTCAAGATAGTCCATTTCTTATGATTGTGCAAAAATGGAGTTGCCAGTGTGAATGTAGGTACCTTAATAGATGCTCGCTTCACCCTACAAGCATTAACTTTGAAGTTGAATGAAGAACTAGGGCTTTGTTCTTCCAATGGAGTTGCCAATAGTGATATGTCAATATGTCGTATGGGAAACAAAACACACGTTTCGATCCTAGGCAACAACTCCAAAAATGTTACCACACAAACCAGCAGGGGACCTAAAAGGGGTTTCCTAAGAGGGCAACTTCTAGGTCAAGGGCAACGACGAAGGCTTAGCCCACTGTCACCATAGCTAAGTCTCCCTGCTCTTTACGAACTTTCACCGATGGGAGGAGTTCTAGTAGTGTAGTGATCACTTTATAAAGTAGATGTCAATGGAGAGATGAGGAGTGACCCTGAAAACCCTTTCCCAAGGTTGGAGTAAAGAATGGGACTTGCTTGCTCTTTAAGCAAGGGACTTGATCCACCAGGGGTAAGGGATGAGGACTGAGGGGTTGAGGGAGAAAGGGTAAGCTTATAGATGAGTTTGTAGGAATTTACAATGTAAGTTCCTTAGATAGAACACCAAAAGACACCTCTCACAAACAAATCACAGATCAGTACACTAGTATTCTTGACGTGGTTAAAACCCTCAAAGAGGGAAACAGTGCACGGCCTGAGCCAATGCAACCACTTTAGGCAATTTATTAATGTAAAAGAAAGAAAATTTACATAAGCTTCTCTCATGAACGATCACTTAACAAATGACTCTCCATGCTCTTTAAATAGAGATCATGGACCAATCGGGTGTTAAGCCATGGATCAAGTGTCGGTAATACCGAGGAGAGAATGAACCGTTGGATCACTTCATGTCTAGAACATATCGTGATCGTTGGATTATAAGTTAAAAAAAGTACATACTAAAGAAACACACTTTACCTAACGATGCACTAGAATATTTCCTTTGTGTTAGAATATCCTAACATCCCCCCTTAAGAACAACTTGGGATAGGATTGAAGGATGTACAAAGATGACACAATAGGAGAAGAAAGGAGGCATTAAAGCCTATTACCCCTTAGTGACAACTTCTTGAATTCCAACCATAAATCGAAGTTTAGTAAACTTTGCTTCTGTGAGAGCCTTTGTAAAGATGTCTGCAACTTGATCATCAGTTGAACAATATTGCACTTCAAGAACATGGTCATGAATGAGCTTTCTGATGAAGTGCATATGTAGTTCAATGTGTTTGCTGCGCTGATGTTGGACTGGATCTTTGCATAGTTGAATGGCACTTTGATTATCACACCAAAGTGTAGTCGGATGCTACTGCTGAAAACCAACTTTTGACTGGATCTGACGAAGCCATAGGGCTTCTTTACTAGTTTCAAGGACGCCACGATACTTTGCTTCTGCTGAAGAAAGAGAAATGGCACTTTGTTTCTTGCAAGCCCATGTAATAGGTCCAGAACCAAGAGTGAAGACATGACTTGCAGTAGACTTGCGATCATCAAGGTCACCAGCCCAATTAGAATCAGCGAAACCAATCAATAGAGGAGATGCTTGTGCACTGTAATGAATCCCAAACTGAATTGTACCTCGAACATAACGATGTATTCTTTTAGCTGCTTTCCAATGACTTTATGTGGGTTTTGCATAAACCCAACAAAAAGGCCAACAACAAGGGAAAGGTCAGGATGGGTATGGGTCAAATACAAAATTTTTCCAACAAGCTGACAGTATAAGGTAGCATCAACTTCAGGGGAAGTACAAGTGATTGAAAGTTTGGCTCCAGATTGAAAGGGAGAAGGGGTTGGCTCATAGTCTTCCACGTGAAAGTGGCGTAGAAGATCACAGGCATACTTGGACTGGGAAAGGGAAATACCATTTTTGGATTGCAAGATTTGAAGACCAAGAAAATAATGCAAGTGTCCTAAGTCTGTCATTTCAAACTGCTTTTTAATGTTGTACTTCACACGGTTTAGAAGGTTGAGATCAATACTAGTAAGGATAAGATCATCAACATAAAGAACAAGAATGATAAGAGACTCACCCACTTTCTTGGTGTAGACAATATTGTCAGAATGACACCTAGAAAGCCAATATCTAAAAGAAAGCTATACATTTTGGCATACCAAGCCCGAGGGACTTGCTTGAGACCATAAAGGGATTCTTGAAGCCGACATACAAGGCTGGAGTTTGTTTGTATAAAGGCAGGAGGTTGTTCCATATAGATTTCTTCATGCAAGAAGGCAGATTTAACATCCATCTGATGGACTTCCCATTTGAAAGAGGCAGCAAGGGAAAGAACAAGGCAGATAGAGTTCATTTTGGCAATAGGGGAAAAGGTTTCAGTATAGTCAATGCCTTCAACTTGTGAAAAACCCTTTACCAACAAGACGAGCTTTATGTTTGTCAACTTTTCCATCTGGTCCAAACTTGGTTTTGTAAACCCATTTGCATCTAACAAGTTTTCGTTACTTTGGAAGAGGAATAAGGTCCCATGTATCATTTGCCAATAATGAACAATATTCTTCATTCATAGCTGCGTCCCAATCTGGATGGCTCGAAGCTTCTGCAAAGGTGTCAAAATCATAATTCGTTGAAGCTTGAGCCAGTAAAGAAGAGGCTCTATTAAACTGAGAACGTGTACAATGCTGATCTGTAGGATCACCTGTAAGAGCACTTGCTACATCCCGAGTAGCGTGAACCTATTTTGGAAGCTGAGGAGCTGAAGGAGGATCCCGAAAAGGTGGGGGAGGATTGTCATCCTCGCTGTCATCATCTGAAGAAGGAATATTTTCAGAAGTAGAAGGGATAGAGAGAGGTGGCACATCCTGTCGAACTAGGCTCGTAGGCTAATATATTTCAACAAAATTTACATCTCTTCTAACGATAACATTTTTGGATTTAGGTTGAAGAAGTCTATATCCTTTGACATATTCAAAATATCCAACAAAAGTACATTTCACTCTTAGGTTCTAAGGATTTATGTTTCTAAATTAGAATATGGGCCCATGCTTCACTTCCAAAAACATGAAAGTGACTCACATCTGGTTTAATTGAGCTCCATGCTTCTTCTAGAATGATATTCTTTAAAACCTTAGTAGGAGTGTGATCTACTATGTAATTTGCACAGTTAATTGCTTTCGCCGAAAAATTAAGACTAAGTCATTTAGATTGAAGCATATAATTAGCCATTTCCTTTAAGGTGTGATTCTTCCTTTCAGCTACACCGTTTTGTTGTGGAGTATATGGAATAGTATGTTGCAATTGAATTCCATGCTCAGTGCAAAAGTTGATGAATTTGTTGTTAACATATTCTCCCCCATTATCAGATCTTATCTTAAGAATTTGATGTCCAAATTGTTTCTCAACAAAGGCCTTAAAGGCCAAGAACATGTTAAAGAATTCACTCTTGAGTTTTAAGAAGTATACCCAAGTGCGTCTAGAGAAATCATCAATGAAAGTTAAGAAATACTTGTAGCCAGAGAATGAAACAACTAGAAGTGGACCACATAAGTCACTATGCACAAGCTGTAAAGGGCCGAGGCGTGCCAAGAGGCACATTTTTCAAAACTACGTCGATGATGTTTTTCGAGCACACATCCAGAACAAATACCATCTCTGCAAGATACCATAGGAAGACCTGTCACCACATTTTCTTTACATAGATTTTGAAGGGAGCGATAGTTTAAGTGAACGAATTGTTCATGGGAAAGTTTGCTCACTTCATCATTATGAGCAACAAATACCGAGAAAAGAGTTGATGACCCAAAGTTGTTAAACTTATACAACCTTGTAGAATCATCAACAATGCTAGTAGCTAAAATCTGTTTAGGATCTCTTAGGTCCTTAATTACAACATCTTGAGGTGAAAATTCAACGGTTTTACCTTCACCTGAATGAGTTATCTGATATACAGATAGAAGGTTGCAGGATAAGGTAAGAACACATAATACATCATTAAATTGACCATTGTCTAGATGATTAGTTCAAGTCCCTACAACACTAAGAGATCTATCATCACCAACATATATATTTTTGGTGTTACAATCATTTAAAGAAGAAAACATGGCTTTGTTTTTGGCCATGTGATAAGAAGCTCCAAGATCAATGAGCCACTCATGAGAATGAGAAGAAGATACATTTAGTGCATAACCAGACTAAGATGCTTGACAACCACATGCAGAAAGTGTTATTCTTGAAGATGAAGCTGAAGTTGAAGAGTGCTCCAAATGGATGTTATGCTTCGTCATTGCTGCTTCCAAGACTTCCATCTTCTTAAAGCATTTGGATTCCAAGTGGCCATCACGATTACAAAAGTTGCAATGTCTATCAGTGTTCTACCCTTTGTTTTTAGTCGCCTTATCATTCTGTTGAGTTGATTTTTCATTGTGAGACTGAAATATCTTAGGACCCTTGTTTGATTTAGGACCATTCTTTTTAGGATGTTGCTTCTTAGGATTCTTTGAACTAGGTTGTTGTTGGGCTGTTAAGGCTTTCTTATGAGAGTTTCCAGTATTAAGAAGACCAAGATGTAAGAGTTTTTTTTGCTCTCTTATTAAAGAATCACAAAAGGCATGAAAAGAGGGGGCTTGTAGGCTTGTCCTTGAGAAATAAAGGCTTCTCTAGTAGAATGGAAGGTGGAAACTAGCACAGAGTTGGTTGATCCTTACTTAGTAAGAATGGAATAGATAAGGCTACGATCTTCTTTCTTAACCTTAACACCTTCCAAGAGAGGTCTAAGGGTCTTGAACTTGGACAAAGAATCTTCAATAGAAGAAAATTTATTGGGGTCCAACGTAAACAACTCATTTTCGAGTTGAGGGGTTCTAATTACATTTTTAATTCCAAAAACATTATTGAGCTTTTTCATTGCTTCATCAAGGATATCAATTTTTGTGATATGGAATCTAAGGTTTGGAGAAATAGATATTCCTATCAGCCCACGTGCTTGATCTTGCTTATTTTCCCATTTGGCTTGCTTATCTTCATTTTGAGGTTTAGACTCTTGGCTTGAGGTTATTCTATAAAGACCTTTACTTCTAAGTAAATCCACTATGTAGGATAGCCATTGGAAGTAGTTGGTGCTGTCAAGAATAACTAGGCATGAACTTTCCATTTTAAAAGAAGTTGAAGCTGTATATGTTGAAACTCAGTGTTCAAATGGAAAGATCTCGAAAAATTAGGCCAATTAAAAAAACGGGCTTTGAAAACGGCTTCCGAATGAAGAAGTTATGGCTTTTTGAAGAAAAGTTGTTGAAGATACAAACGAACCACGTGAATGTTTGGAAGTTGATGATAATGTTATATTTAAAAGAAATCCGGCCTCCCCATCCCAAACTTAATCTAATTAGCTCAGTTTAAAAAAAAGATTACTTTATGTGACCCACTTTTATAAATAAATGAAAGTCACTATTACAATGGTACTTTATGAACTATCTACTAAATTGTAACTTAAATAAAAGATAAAGCGACTTTAGAATTATAAGTGACTCACTTTTTATAATGGGTGAGAACACTTTTACATAACGTAACTTTAAAAGTTAAAACATAAGTTACATATGTTTTTTGAAAAAGTAACTCAACAAAAAGAAAGACTTGAACCCAAGACTTCTATTTTCATAAAGTAACTTTAGATTCAGTGAGCTAGTTTAAAAGGTTAGTAATTGTTGGAAAGGAGGAAGGGGGGTTATTTTTTTCTCACTGAAGCTTTGGGGGCGTGCTTACTTAAAAAACCTCTTTTTGCCTACAAAACAAAAAAACAACCACAAACCAAAGGAACAAGTAAAAGTATCCAAGCCTTATGGCTTGAAGTTAGATTTGGCTGTAAACTAGATATTTTTGTCAATGTTTCTAATTTTCAGAGATCACACTAAGGCACGACAAAAAATAGCATACGCAAAAAAGAAAGGTATAGATTCGGTAATAATTTTTTTTTTTTTTTTAGCAGAGGACTATAAACCGAAATAAATAGAGATAAATAACTATAACTGCAAATAAAGATTGTATACCTACAAAACTTAAAAATGATGTAGCTAGGGCTACTAGAAACCTTTTTGCGTGAAACGAAAGGGTTCCTCACTGGAACATATGCTTCTAACACAATAGAGCAGTTCTCTCAGCGTGAAAGCGGTCATAAATAGTGGATCTAAGAAACGACATTTAGATGCAGTTGTACCAGTTTCAGATTTGGATCACCAACAAATGTGGCACTCAAATAGCTCTGATACCATGTAAGAATTTACAGGGTAAGTTCCTTAGAACACCAAAGGACACCGCTCAAAAAAAGATCACAGGTTAGTACAACAATATTCTTGACGTGGTTAAAATATTCAAAGAGGGAAACAGTCCACGGCCTGAGCCAATGCGACCACTTCAGGCAATTTATTAATGTCAAAAAAAAAAAAAAAAAAAATTATGTAAGCTTCTCTCATGAACGGTCACCTAACAAATGACCCTCCATGCTCTTTAAATAGAGATCATGGACCAATCGGGTGTTAAGCCACAGATCAAGTGTCAGTAATACTGAGGAGAAAATGAATCGTCGGATCGCTTCATGTCTAGAACATATTGTGATCGTCAGAGTGCAAGTTACAAAAAGTACGTGCTAAAGAAACACATTTGACGTAACTATACATTAGACCAAATTATACTTAATTATTTCCTGTGTCGGAATATACTAACAGAGTTTCTCAATCCCTATAATCCTTGGAAACTTGGACTCCCAAATAGTCTTTGACAAAGTCTTTATTGAGAAGTGGGACCACATGAGGCCAAGTGGACCCGACCCAGGTTCGGGGATGGAATGCAACAACCAATGATGTTCCTATCTTGGACAAGGTGAGGGGAAAGGACCAAACAAGAATATGCACTTCCAAAGTTGAAATGATCCTATTAAGGTCTAGCCTTGGGGATACCTAGGCAAAATTCCATCCTAGAGCTAAGGCTTGGGATTCCCAGAGATTCCACCGTCAGAATGGCCTCATATTTGGAGGAGAGGGAGGGGACCCACCAACGCAGTAGTCTAGAGGAGATCAAAATTTTTCCTTGGCCCAATTGCTGGGAAATTGATGCCCTAGGTGACCTAATGGGGCTAGACTTGGGAAAAAGGGGAAAATGGTAAAATAAAGGTTGAGATGATCACCCTTTTTAAGGAACCAATGCCTAATTCACTTGGGGATATGGAGTCAAGGATGGTAATGAGTAAGAACTTGGATTCTTGATCAAGGAGGCCCAGAAAGTCATCTTCGTCCAATGTCGAATCTAGATAGTAAGAAAAGAAAAGTGATCTTCAAGCATTTATACTTCAAAGTAAATGATGCAATCTTCTCGAGATAAATAAATCTCTAGGACATTTCATTCATATAACAATGGCCCATAAATTAAATTAGCTAAATCATGTTCAATTCGACATTTCGATAATGCAAAACTAGCCCTAATTTTAGTAGTATGCAGCAACAAGAATAATAGCATCAAAATTTACATACAACATTATAGAGTATATCCAACCAACATTCCGTTTGCTCAATAAAACTCCAAGACAAGAGAAATAGCCCAAATCCATACATCAAAATTCATCCATCTCCAAAACTATCCCCCAAGGAAAAAATGCAAAAATTCGCTATGATTAGAAAGATCCCAAGTCAAATGATGATCTAAATGAATGTATCTAACATATATAGCCTCCTAAGGAGTTCGAATTAGCCTATGGGCCCCTAATGATAAAATAATGTGCAAATAATAACCCCCAATGGTCACAAGCCCACCATACTAGCTCATAATGTAAAAGCAAGCCTCACAAGGGGCCAAATAATGATGTATACATGTCGTAGGGCACTCCCAAGGCTTAATAACATCTTGAATTGCTATATTGAGGAATAAATTCCTCGAAATGTGATGGACAAGGGGGTGGCCCCTTGTTCTCCAAGTAGTAGACCTGTGGTGTTCTCATTGGGTCCGAGGGTACATCAATGACCCCAACGGTCTCCATATGAGTTAGAGATGTCTATAGATCCTCTGTAATGGTCCAGGTGGTGGAATGAATGCTGCCATGACATCGTACAAGTGCTGGGACACCTGCCAATAGTGTGGGGCTCGTGTGGGGGCTTGCTGGGCATAGTTTACCAATCATGTCACCATCGTCCGAAACGTGGATCGCTAGTAGTCTCTGAACAACCATGAAGATCTGTGGAGTGTTGTCTGCTATTGTGGAGGCCCATGGCTCTCTATGCACACCCTACATGTGCCAATGTGGACCTCTTGGGGTCAGGATACCATATAGGGAAGGCAAACCCAAATGGAAACCACCTGCAATCCTGAATAAGACCCAATGCGTCTCCAAGGCTTCTAATACAATCAATCATTAGAATAATCGGGTAAAGGAGCTTACAAACCATGGATAACAAAATGGGAATTTCATAATGGTATGCCTTTCTGGAGTGGGCTTTGGCATGTTCTAGTGTCTCCAAACTCCAAAGGGGGTTAGCCAAGTACCTTATTAGGTGGTTTCGTCCCTTAGAGGGGATAGTATGTCCAAGTTACACCCTTCTAATGGGGTTGGAAAGTGACAAATAGGTGAGATGGAATAGGGAATGAGAGGGGCAACCTTGGGCCACATAATGGGGCATAGAGGTAGCTAGATAAGTGGAAGCCCACACCTAGGTATATAATGTATAGGAGGGAGCAGTCGTGGTACAAAAGGTGTTGTGACCTTGATTTTTCCACCCTTCTTTATATGCATTTTTCCTTTTATGAATTTTCTTTAATTAATTGCTCGGGGCTCAAAGGACAAGAGCATGACGTGTATAATATAGCAGTGATTACCCCTTTCGAGGTAGGGCGGTTCATTTCCCTCCAATGGTTGGGACAATCATGGGTTCCTAAATGATAGAGGAGGCTCATATAGGGCTTATGAAACCAGGGTGATGGCCATGGATGGGGTAGAGCTCAAGTGTCGGCTTTTGCCCACGTGCTAAATATTTTTGTGCCGGCCATCGTTTGGCCAATTATGTTTTTTCTTCTCTTTTTAATTGCTTCAACATCTAGGGCATCATCCTAGGCCTGACCTAAGGTGGGGCCAAAGGGGATAGGGAGGCTAGCGCTATGTCGACCCAGAATGGCAATGTGGACCGAGGTGGGAAAAAGATGAATGGGGGTATAGTGAGTGGAAAGGGAGTAGTATATGAGGGTAAAGGAGCGAGACCACGTACCCAAAGCCGGGGTTTCCGAAGTAGTACCACCCTAGAACCCAATGGTTAATAGAGGAGATCTCACAGAACTAAGATCCAAGGGTAATAACCAAAAGAGATCGAGGAGACAAGAGTACAAACTAAGCCCACACTTTCCACCAAATCCCCCCATGAATCCATACCCAAAGGTATCCATGTTAAGTAAACCTGATACTCAATTATCAAATCACAAAACATACCTTTAGATTTAGGGCCCAACTTCAAACATACGATCAATACAAGTGTGTGAGGAACCACATGGCTGGCTCAGGTGGCAGAGAAGTGCCACAACGAGCTAGTAGGAGGCATCAAGGGGCTACTGGCTACTCGCTGAGGCTCATCATGGAGAAATGTTTTTCCCGGGGATATCACCCACAAAGTTGTGGGTAACAGACACTACTTGGGAAACCTAAATTTTTCATGCGTGATCCTGATTTCCCATTTCATGTTTTTCACTCCTCTTTGCACATTACGTGCCTTATTACACCATCTTCCCTCTCTAGGTCCACAATGCTCTAGTACTCCCCTTCCCTTGTCCACATGTCTGAGTCGAGCCTGGAACATTTCCCCTAAGGTCGATGCAGCTAAAAAAAAATATTAAAAGCATATCATGGCCACATACAAAAGAAAATAATTTAATAATATCACAAAATGCAAAAGATGGTCGAGACACTATATTAGCACGTGGGCAAAAGCCAAACATTAGCTCTACCCCTTCATTATGGCCATCACCTTGGTTTCTAGGTCCCCATGAGTTCCCTCACATCATTAAGGAACCCATGCACATCCCAACCCCTAGTGGGCGATGAACTTCCCCATCTTAAGGAGGAAATCACTGCTTATTCATACACAACATACTCTCATATTTTGGAGCCTCGAGTAGCAATAATAAAGAAAAATCGAGAAAAGGAAAAAGGGAAATGAAGAAGGGTGGAAAAATAAAGGTCGGGGTAACTCATTACCGTGATTGCTCCCTCCTACATCTATACACCCAAATGTGTAGACATCCCTTGTCATTACCACGGTTGAACCTATGGCATTTGGCCTTGAGACCCCTGTGTCCCTATCCACCTCATCAACACCCACATGACCCGTATGACTTGAAGGACGTATCGTGGACATGTATTTCCCTTTAGGGGTTGGGAACACCTAATAGGGTTTTTTATTAGCCACTCCTACCTAAGGAGGTGACACTATTACATGCTCAAAGCCCCAAATTTTGAAGGGAATCCCATTATGAAGTTTCATTTGTGCCCTTGATTAGTAGGCTTGGTTCACTTAAATGCACTAATGAATTATTGTACCTAATGGGGAGGAGAGGCATTGGATCTTATACGTAATTGGCTAGTGGTTTCATCATGGGATGGGCAACATAACTGAGGTCTATTGACCACACTTTGTCAATAGTCCAAGGAAGCAAAATGTAAAGATGCGAAGGAATTTAAAAGAAAAATCAAATCCATCAGCCAACACATTTGTATCATTGTAAATCCAATTTCTGCAGGTTATATTGTAAATGATATTAGTAATGACCATTTATTTATGTAACAACACCTACATAAGCCTCTGATTTTGGCAACGGATTTCATCCTAGGAAGTTTTTTAACCTCACCGAATTATGTATGTTTCTAAACACAGATAATCAGTAGAGTTTTTCTTCTAGCTTAAACCCCAAAGCTAGGGTGGAATATCATGACAAAGTCTTATGTGAGTTCTAGTGTTATATCGAGTCTTTTGTAAAAGTGTGTTTGGGAATAATTTAAGCACATTTGCCTAGATTATTTTATTACAAACCACTTGGTGTATACTAAATCATATTGTGTCGTAGAATTGGGTAATGTCATAATGGTTTATGTATAAATGCGTATTCCCCCTTTGAGGGTTGAATTAATTGTAATTTCTGATGTTAAAAATATTTTAGTGCATTGTCTTTCATACTTAGATACCATGGCTAAAATATTTGAGGTGGAAAAAATATTAATTCCCTCTAGTGTCAGTTAATTAATTTTTCTGGCTAAATTAATAAAATTCTAAGCCAAAAGATTAATTAATTTTTAGTCAAAAAATAATTATAGAGAAATTAATTTCTCTCCAAGTGGAAAATTCGTGGGTCAAAGAGAAGTCAATTTTTGGAGGTCCCCCACGAAGGGAAAAATGGATATTTTAAGAAAATTTGAGGCCTTGGACCTTGGTGGTCAAGTCAAAGTCAAAATTTTGTGGAAATTAATCCAAAATGATAAATGTTAATTTTTTGATTAACTAAAAGTGGGTTTTAAGAAAAATTCGACTTTTTCCTCAAAATAAGAAATTCAATGGTGGAGATTAAGAGATGATCAAGCTATTTTCAACGGTCGAGATTATTGTGACAAAAATCCAAAAAAACTAGTTGTTATTTCCCATTTGGAGGGAATTCTCTATAAATAGGAGTCATTTGCTTCTATTGAATATCTTTGGATGATATAAAATTTTGTAACGCTGATATTGACCTGCTACTCTGCTGGCAGCATTTTGTATCATAATAGAAAGACTTTTGGGTTCAATTCATTGTGTTCTTCTTCCACTGATCTGTGGTATGTGTTAGCTATGTGTGATCCTATTTTGAGTTGAATATTGATTAATAATTGTTATTTCATTTGTCGGTGATAAGAACATTCTATTGATATATTCAATCTTAGGTAATCTGATTCACTATATGATCTAACAATTTTCTTGAGAATATAATAGAGATTTGCAGGTACGCTAGCCCTTGGTCTCCAAGTTCATAGATTATGGGGAAAGACTGACTATGTTTGGGCTTTGAGAATTCTATATGGTATTTGTTTTTGCAAGAGGGTTTCGACCAATATTTATTTTTTTGAAAATATATTCATCCATTGTTATTTTTCCAAAAATTATTTTCTCCAAAATTTTTAAATTTTTAAATATTATATATTTGTAAATTTTTTCTAACTTGTTACCTTTCAACTTCAAACTAGCAGGGGGTCCTAGAGGGGTAGTTGCTTGGTCAAGAGAAACAATGAAGTTAAAGCCCACTGTCACCACAACTAAAGCTTACTACTGTTTACGAACTTTCACTGATGGGAGGAGACACGATATACAAAGAATCACTTATAAAGGATAGATCAACTAAGATGGGTGTGAAGTGATCTCGGAGACCCTTTCCTAGGGGAGGCTCAAGAATGGGACTTGCTTGCTTCTTAAACAAGGTACAAAGCTTTCTTGGAGAAAGGGATAAGGATTTAAGGGTTAGGTTTAAGGAGTGTGAATTGTAAAGGAGCTTCCAAAACCCTAAAATCCTTCTTGAACTTGGTTTCCCAAGTGGTTTTTGAAGAGTTGACTTTTCAAAGGTATGGGACCACACAGAACCAAGTGGACCCTGGTTAGGTCAAGAGGGAGGAGTTTAGCAACCAATGATAAATTTGGCTTAAACGAGGAAAAAGGGACCAAAGAATTGATTTTCAGTTGAAGGTGAAAATGATCCCTATGAGGAACTAGCCTAGGGAAACTTAGGGCAAAAATCAATCTCGAGGCTAGGGCTTGGGATATCTCACAACCCCACTGTTGGAATTTCCTCAAATTTGGAGGAGGTCTATGAGAGACGCCAGAGCAGTTGAGGCCAAGAGATCGAAGTTTTTCTATGGGTGGATTGTCGGGAAAATGATGCCCTAAGAGCCCTAATGTGGCTAGACCTAGAATAAAGAAGGAGAGGTGAAGATAAATATTTCTTTAAGCGATCACCTTATGGTAGACGAGTGCCTAATCCTTTGGGGAGATTGGAGTTAAGAAGAATATGAAGATAGACTTCGTTTCTAGGTCAATGAGGCCTTCAGATTAACTTCGCTTGTCACTAAGGCAGAGGATAGCGACCTTAAAAGCTTTTATACTTCAAGGTGAAGTGGCCAATGTTTTAAAACTCCGACTCCGACTCGGTATCGACTCGGCCGACTCGATTTCAATGACTTGGTCGTTGTAAAAAATACATTAAATATTTATTCTTTATAAAAACACAATTTTAAAGATTTTCATTCATGTTTCCAAACACACGGCATTAGAATATAGATAGAAGACAACATATGATCAAAGTAGGCTCATGAATATATCCATTATATCAAAATGGCTCCCAATGCACTGTCCAATACATACACGATGATGATATAGAGATCAAAACAAAAACACAACCAAGGAGGCTAGAAATGGCCTCTACAACAAAAGTTTGTGACCAGTACTACTGGCTACTGCTAAAGTTGCCAACATCATCTGGCTCAGTGTTACTTGGGAGCGGGAGCGACATTTTCAAAAGCTCCC